>JAMYWD010000454.1:0-146000 GCA_028583415.1 Protea cynaroides | reverse complement strand
TCGCATATGGTGCGACCGGTATGGTCGATCGATGTGCCTCAAGAAGACCATCAACTCGGCGTTCGCCTTCCATCAGTCACTCCCTATTGGTTCTAGGGTTTCTCCTATACATTCTAAGCCGGAGCAATGAGTTAGAGTTGTTTCATGTTCCATACAAGTCTTAATTTCGATGATCCTTAACCTAGAATGCGAATCTGGGGTTCATCGACTGTATTAGGGTCTGATGACAAATTTAAGGGTCTTAGATCAATACCTCGCCTTGCATGGTATTGATCAATTCATGACTAATCATCTATAATGCTTAACTTAGAGGAAGGTTCAAGCACTTACTGTTGGTTTGCAATTATGGTGTTCTTCGTCCAACGGCAAATTGCGGCTCCTCTCCTTCCTTCCTTAGCTCTTTCTCCTTCTTCGATCTCTTTCACCTAGGGTTTGTGAGGATCAATAAAAGAGTTCTAAGGAGGTTTAAGGGTCCTTAAATAGACTAGGATAGAGTTTAGGAAGTTTCCTTACATTAGGAAAGTCCTTAGGCTCAAAATTTGGAAAATGGGATCAGTAGAGATCAGTTTCTGGATCTAACTAGTCTGCCCGCTCAGACATACCGATCGAGCGGTACCATAGATCGATATGAAAAATATCATACTTTTAGGTCCGTTTCCGTACCTGGTTGTCATCCGCTCGTCCCGTCTGGCCCGGTGATGATTGGAAGACATGTTACGACATTAATTAAAGGTTTAGATCGGGTTCATGGAGTGCGGGTCTTACAACTCCCCCACCCTTAAAAGAAATTTCGTCCTCAAAATTTATATGTAGGTTCCACAACTCCCCCACCCTTAAAATAAATTTTGGCCTCAAAATTTGTACGTACCTTGTTCGTCGAAATGGTGCTTGATATGTGATTCTTAGGAAATCCATTGGATAGATGAACGGATGAAAGAGTTCAGCCAAAAAGCAGGAAGTTCTTTCCTTGATCATGATGAGATGATGTAACCATTCCCGAATGGCGGGATGAAATAACCTCATTAGAAAATCGAACCCAAACGTGACGTGAGGTCCATCCGAGATGGTAGAATTTCATTGCCGACTTCTAAGAGTGAAGTGACCAACTGCACCCTCCTTTTTTTCTTTTTTTGGGAAAGGTGCAGAGGTTAAACATGATACCGCTTCAGCTGATCGAGGTTGGTCAGATATTATAACTCTTCACCATCCAGATCTATTAATCGAACTGACTTTCCTAGTAAGATTTCTTCACTATGAATGGTTCGCTCCAGTTCGGACGAAACTTACCCCTAGGGTCATGGATAGGCGCTCTTTGTTCCTTTAATACAAGATCTCCCACCGTCAGGTGATGAAACCTAACCTTCTTGTTGAAAGTGGCAGCCATTCTCTATTGGTACTTCTTTGCATTATCAGTTGCTTTCATCCTCCTTTCGTCAATGAGACTCAGCTCTTCATAACAGGATCAAAGCCATTCAACTTTAGGGATTTGGGATTCCATTAGGATCCTCAAGGATGGTACTTTCATTTCTACTGGGAGTACTACCTCCATACCATACACCAGAGAATATGGTGTGGCTCTACTCGAGGTTCTTATAGAAGTTCTGTAGGCCCATAGTGCATGTGGTAGCTTGTCTGCCCAGTCAGTGTTTGACTCTGCCATTTTCTGGAGGATGACCTTGACATTCTTATTAGTGGTCTCTACTGCTCCATTAGTTTGTGGCCAGTAAGGGGAAGAATGGTGCCTTTGGATATTGAAATTCTCACACAATTCTTGTACATTTCCTCTGAAGTGTTGACCCTGATATGAGATTAGAGCATGAGGCATCCCGTGTCGACAGATGATATGCTCTTGAAGGAACTTGGCTACTTTATTCGTAGTAAGCTTGGCGTATGATTGAGCCTTTACCCACTTGGTAAAGTAGTCGATGGCTATTAAAATGAACTCATGCCAGTTGATGCCTTTGGGTGAATCTTTCCGATCACATCTATACCCCAAGTTGAAAATGGCCAAGGTAAACTAAGAGTGTGTAATTCTGTAGGTGGTATATGTATCAGATTGGCAAAGATTTGGCATTTTTGACACTTCTTCACAAACTTCGTGCAGTCTGCTTCCATTGTATTCCAATAATACCCCATTTTCAGAATCTTCTTTGCGAGCATCCTAGCATTCATATGAGGTCCGTAAACTCTCTGATGTATCTACTCAATGAGGACTTGTGCTTGTTCTTCATCGACACAGACCAATTGTACCCCATCATAGGATCTTTTATAAAGGATATCTTCACAGAGGATGAACTGCGCAGCATATCACCTAAATGACTTCTTCACTCCCGACGTTGCTTCTGTTGGGTATTTACCTTCTCTAATGAAGTCCACTATGGGTGAAAACCAAGGTCTACCATCAATTGTCAGTGTATCGATTTCTACATATGTCGGTTGTCTCCTTCTTTGTATTACCAGGGGCCTTGTTCGTTCAACAGGATCATCACCGATCATTGAAGCCAAAGTGGCCAATGCATCAGCATATTTATTTGTGTCCCTTGGAGAATAGTCGAACTCGATCTCTATAAAATTCTTTACCAAACTGCTTGCCTGCTGCTGATAAGGCATCAATTTTTCATCATTTGTTTTCCAATCTCCTCTAACTTGGTAGATCACAATAGATGAATCTCCATAAACTTTCATTTTCTTAATACCAATGGACAATGCTGCTTTGAGTCCCATGATGCAAGCTTCATATTCCTCCATGTTGTTCGTGCATTCAAACTCTAAACGGAGGGAGAAAGGTACAAATTCACCTTCCAGATCTATGAGAAGTGCGCCTGCTCCGTGCCCCTTATGATTGGCTGCACCGTCAAAGAACATCATCCATGTGTCTTTCTTTATCTCTTCCTTGGCCATATGAACTTCCTCATCAGGAAATACATCCTCCAAGTTTTTAAAATTATCTTCAACTGGGTGGGCAGATAGATGATCCGCGATCGCACTCCCTTTGATGGACTTCTGCGTAACATACGTGATATCAAATTCGGATAACAATAGGAGCCATCTAGCCAATCTCCCCATCAATGTCGGCTTCTCAAATAGATACTTTAGAGGGTCCATTCTTGAAATGAGTATGATGGAATATGATAGCATATAGTGCCTCAACCTCTTGGTTACCCATACAAGAGCTGCATGTCTTTTCCAACGGTGAATAATTGGCTTCATAGCCTACAAACTTCTTGCTCAAGTAGTATGGCCTTTTTTGTTTGTCCATCGTCATCATGTTGGGCTATCATTGACCCCTTGGAGTCTTCTAACACTAATAGGTAAAGGAGCAGTGGCTTTCCAGGGACCGGAGGGGCCAACACAGGTGGATTTAACAGATAGGTTTTGATCTTGTCGAAGGCCAACTCACATTTGGGGTTCCACTCTTTGGGTTGATTTTTCCTTAGCAGCTTGAAAATTGGATCGCACGTTGCAGTGAGGTGTGCAATGAACCGATTGATGTATTGGAGTCTCCCCAAGAAACTTCTTATCTCCTTCTCTGTAGACAGGGGTGGCATTTCAGATATTGCCTTTATCTTAGCAGGATCTATCTTAATTCCTCTCTAACTGATCATGAAGCCTAGCATTTTGCCTGCCGTTACCCCAAATGCACATTTTTGTGGGTTAAGCCTGAGCTTGAACTGTTTGATTCTCTCAAAGAATTTTCTCAGTGCTGTGATATGGACTCCTCTGGTTAGTGATTTTACAATCATGTCATCCACATATACCTTGACCTCCTTATGGATCAGATCATGTAGTACTGTCTTGGCCATCCTTTGATAGGTCACCCTTGCATTTTTTAGTCCAAACGACATTACACTGTAGTAGTAAGTCCCCAGTCTATGGTGAAGGCGGTCTTTTATTTATATTCAGGTGTCATCTTGATCTAGTTATACCCTGAGAATCCATCCATGAATGACAAGAGTGCATGGTTAGCCGTGTTATCAACTAGGATATCTATCTTTGGCAGCGGAAAGTCATCCTTGGGACTGGCCTTATTTAGATTCCTATAATCCACGCACACTCCCAGTCTACCATCTTTCTTAGGCACAATTACCACATTAGCCAACCATTCTAGGTATTTTGACACTTCTAAAAATCCGGCGTCAAACTGTTTCATTATATCTTCTTTGAATTTTAGAGTCCACTTGGGTTTTAAGCGCCTCAAATTCTGCTTATGTGGCTTAGCATTATGGATCAGAGTTATCTTATGTTGCACCACTTCTGGGTCTATGCTTAGCCTATCTTCATAAGAAGATGCGAACACCTCCTGGAATTCCATCAATAGCTTTGTCAATTGGATAGTTTCTCATCTGTTAAGGTCATGCCAATTTTGATTTCTCGCGGTTGCTCTTCTGTGCCGAGATTGATCATCTTGAAATCTTCACCGACAGGTTGGGATTTCTTCTCTTATGAGGCTTCGATGGATTTTAGAATTTTAGGAGGAAATTCATCACTTTCATCATCATCATAGTTAGAGTTAAAAGAAAGGGGATTGGAAGAAGTAGACGCAGTATAATTGGAAAGATTTCCTTTATTAATGCTTGAAAACAGAGGTACAGAGGAGGAGGTTCCAAGTGGAACGGACTCAAAGTTTTTTAAAGACTTGACTCTAACTAAGGACTCTTGGACTTCGGGCCCAGATATGGCCATACTATAATGATTACACGACAACCCCTTTGGGTAGACAAAAACATCTAAACAAGTCCAATTAGGGATTGTTCCATTGATTGAAAGGATGAACTGTTGTGGATCGGGATTTCCATCTTGATCTTCTCTATTGAGCATCAAAACTTGGTCTTCGTTGAACAAGTTACCGATGCTAATTGACCCCATTTCTAACTTTTGCTCTTCTTCCTGCCTTTGGATCCTGATCTGCTCTAGCTCTACCCATTCAATGGTGCAGTCAAAAAATATCTCAAAGCCGGGTACTCGACTCTGGAGGTTTACGTCTAGCCATGATTCAGAAAAACTACAAAATGCAACATTCTTTCCCACTTTGACAAAATACCCATTGAGTGTCTTTGAGTGTGGAATGACTTGTTCATCTTCATCCAACTTACCGAACTGTGCTTGAAAGACCGGTTCATCTGTCCTTTGTGGTTGCCATTTTCTACAACCTATGCCTGTTGCCTTTATCGTACCCCTACTGTTGCTCCCATATTTCCTCCTCTCGAGCCTCCAAAATGCATCATCGGCTCTCCTCTGCTTTTCTTCTATCAAACTCAAATCATGCTTGGTGGGGGTATACCCCAGTCCAAATCTATACTCATTGATTAAAAGAGACAACATGTTGACATTACCATATTGATTTGAACCGAGGCCCATACCTGGGAAATAAGATATGTTAAGTAATTGATGAAAGGGAAATGACAAATGCATACCTGAGGGATTTAATTCTGTGGTGGCTAGGATGTTACTAATTTGAAACCCTCTGAGAGGATGTCTTGGAGCCCATTTTGTCTTGATCCCATATCACTCTGTCCTATAGCTAGCGCATTCACAGCTACCGAATCTGCAAGTATTGTCACTATGGTGCCATTGTGGATGAACTTGACTTTCTGATGCAAACTAAACGTTACTGCGTCAGACATATGTATCCAAGGTCTGCCTAGAAGTATACAGAAAGTTGATGAAATGTCTATGACTTGGAATTCAGTTAGAAACTCTGTAGGTCCAACTTTTATTGGCACAGTGAAAAGACCCAAAACAGCCCTCCTTGTATTATCGTATGCTCGGATGGTCATATCGGAAGGCCTGAGCTCAGGTTCACTAAACCCCAAATGCTTGAAGGTACCAACGGGGAACACATTTAGAGCTGACCCAGTGTCAATGAAAACTTGAAAGATGCTTTTACCCTGGCATTTGATGGTGATGTACAAAGGATTGTTATGATTTTTGCCTTTCGGGGGAAGATCTTCATCTCCGAAGACGATGGAGGTTACTGCATACTTTCCCCTTACTATTTTTTCCAGCTCATGACAATCAGTCGAAGTTGGGACTTGAATACTTCCCAAAGACTTAAGGACCGCATCTCCATAAGTTTTGGAGGCCATCAGTAGCCCCCATATGGAAACATTTGCTTGGGTCTTTTGAAGCTGCTTTAGCACTGAGTCCTGAGGTTCTAGTTGACTACTCTGACCCTTGTCCTTCTCTCTCATCAAATGAGCTGGGTTCTCAACTGCAAGGTGGGCTGGTTTGAAATTTTTTCCAGTCCTGGTTTCTGCTATTTCTTCTTCGTCTTTCGGGAAGACCACTTCCATTTTCACAAACTGCTTGTTCAATTGAGCTATCTTTGACTCATCCTCTGAAAGATAGATGATGAGTGGTTCCTCTGAATCTGCTTCTGCCAATGAGTACTAATGATCCTCTGGAAAGATTACCTCCATTTCTATAGATTGATTGGCCATATAAGTGTCTTCCGCTTCATCATCCGATTGATAAATAACAAGCGGTTCTTCTGACTCTATCCCCTCCACCGTATGTTGAGGAATTTTTGGCAAGTATGCTTCATACTCACCCCCTACTTCTTCGATGGAAACTAAGTTCACTTCATCACTAGGTGTGGCACTTCTTCCATTCACAACTTGGACTGTTTCAGTTGCAATTTCCTTGTCTTAAACATCTCCCCCCATTCTATAAAATTCACTACATGATGAGGAAGGGGGTTGTTTGCGATAGACGCTTGCCTTGGTTGGAGCTTGAATTTCTCAGAATCAGTAGATCTTGCATGGCATGCCTCAAAGCGATGCAATACTCAGTATCGTGCCCATTTTGATTATGGTACTTGTCACACCCCAATTACGACTGAACCAGAAGTGTGAGTGAACCGTCATTGAACCGGTTCACTCCAGGATCTCAATAAGACCATGTTCACTCATACAAACCATTACACATAACCATAATTAGAATACAATTAAATACAGCTGAAGTCTTAAATTAAATGAACTGAGTACTCTATTGATAATTTAAATAAATTATCCAATTATTTAAAACACCAAAACATAAATAATTATCTGTACATCACTTATAAAACCAACTGAAAATAAATAAAATAAACAAATCAAATATCCTAGAGGTATACGCAGAAAGGTCACTCGCATGAAGCGTCATGCTCGTCCTCCCCTGCTTGCACTTCTAAAGCAGCAACACCTCCATATACTGGAGCATCCACGTAGTCCTCCAAAGTGTAACTTGTATCAACACCTAAAAACATGTATATGTACAAGGGTGAGCTCACAACTTAGCTCAGTAAGACAATCAGACAATGCAACACACATCATGCATGAGTAACATTCACATTATGGTCCGGTTTTAAGTTTGCAATGTGCTATAGAAAGGATTGGCGGCCACCGCACCTCTATATACGAGTGTGTGAATCTGCCCAATGGATCAAACACCACTGTTGTCCCACATGCACCCACCATGGAATAGAGATAAAGCTAAAGTGTCCGGATCAAACACTGCCAACACTTCCCCTGATGCCCTACCCATACCAACACGTAAGCCTCTATTGGCGAGGGCTTGCAAACTGGACTCGCAACTAACCAATCCTATATGTCATCACAGTAGACCCTATCCCAGCACAGCTCCCCACAGCATAGAGATAGGGTGGCCTGGTCGGAGACCACAGTGCCACTTCCTCCCCCTGATACCCTACCCGCACCAAGCATGCCAAGACAGAAGCGATACAAAAAGGTGCTAGTGTGAGGAACGATCCCAGACCCCAGGCCTTTCCCATTCCACACACCAACAAAAACAATCAAATGTCTAACAATCACATCCTAGCATAGTGAGTATGCATGAACAATATAATAACTGAAGGTAAAGATGACATGCGAGTATGCACAAACACCATTCCACAGAATCATAATTAACAACGCTTTACTGTTATTAAATTATTAGGGTTTAGGTCCGATTCCCTTACCTAACGCTTGATTGTTAGCTTGCTCCACGTCACAAAATCCAAACTCGCTATCACAAGGTCCTACATGATGTTAGAGTTGAATTAGAATTAGTTTCTTAGGGTTTACGTTGGTCGGAAAATCAATTGGATCAAAATATACCCCTCACAATGCATATCGGTTGCAGGTACCTGTCGCTGCACTGTGGAGAAAGGTGCGACCGGTATGGTAGACCGGTCCCCACAGACCAGTCCCTGAGAGGTACCGGTCGCAGTACCGGTCGCATATGGTGCGACCATTATGGTCGACCGGTATGCCTCCAGAAAACTACTAACTTGGTGTTCACCTTTCGTCGGTCACTCCCTATTGGTTCTAGGGTTTCTCCTATGCATTCTAGGCCTGAGCAATGAGTTAGAGTTGTTTCATATTCCATTCAAGTCCTAGTTTCGATGATCCTTAGCCTAGAATGCGAATCTAGGGTTCATCGACTGTATTAGGGTTTAACAACAAATTTAAGGGTTTTAGATCAATACCTCGCCTTGCATGGTGTAGATAAATTCATGATTAACCATATATAATGCTTAACTTAAAGAGGAGTTCAAGCACTTACTGTTGGTTCGCAAGTACGGTGTTCTTCGTCCAACGATGACTACTCTCCCACCTTTCTTAGCTCCTTCTCCTTTTTCGATCTCTTTCTCTTATGTAGGGTTTGTGAGGATCAATCAAAGAGTTTTAAGGAGGTTTAAGGGTCTTTAAATAGACTAGGATAGAGTTTAGGAAGTTTTCTTACGTTAGGAAAGTCCCTATGCTTGAGATTTGAAAAGCGGGACCTATAGAGATCCATTTTTGGATTTAACCAGTCTGCCTGCACAGACATACCGGTCGACCGGTACCATCGACCGGTACCATAGACCGGTATAAAAAATATCATACTTTTAGGTCCGTTTTCATACCTGGTTGTCATCTACTCATCCCGTATGGCCCAGTGATGATTGGAAGACCTGTTACGACATGAATTAAACATTTAGATCAGTTCATGGAGTGTGGGTCTTACAACTCCCCCACCCTTAAAAGAAATTTTGTCTCCAAAATTTACATGTAGGTTTCACAACTCCCCCACCCTTAAATGAAATTTCGGCCTCAAAATTTGTACGTACCTCATTCGTCAAAAAGGTTAGGGTATTCCTTTCGCATTCCGTTCTCCTCCTCCCAAGTGATTTCCTCTACATCTTGGTTTTTCCAATGCACTTTGACGTAATGGATATCCTTGCTTCGAAGATGTTGTACCTTTCGGCTTGTGAGCATCAAGGTACCACTTCAAAGGTCAAATCCTCTATCAAGTCTGGTGGGTCTGCTGTCAAGATATGCGACGGATCCCTGTCATACTTCTTCAATAAAGAAACATGAAATACATCATGAACACATGACATGGATGGTGGTAAAGCCAGTTGATATGCCACATTACCACGTCTGGTCAAAATCTCGTATGGTCCCACATACCTGGGGCATAGCTTTCCCTACTTACCGAGCCGTTTCAGACCTCGCCCAGGTGATATCTTCAAGAACACCTTGTCACCTATAGCAAACTCCAGATCTCGACATCGGTTATCTACGTAGTGCTTTTTGTCGAACTTGAGCTGTCTTCACTCTTTCCTTAATTTGATCAATCACTCGACAAGTTTCTTCTACGAACTCCGGTCCTATAATCCTTCTCTCTCACCTCATTCCATTATAGAGGTGTACGACATTTCTTACCATAGAGCACCTCATATGGAGTCATCTGGATCGTAGCTTGGTAACTATTGTTATAAGCAAACTCGATAAGCGATAGCTTCTCGTCCCAAGCTCCTTTGAAATCTAGGGCACATGCTCGGCATATCCTTTAAGATTTGAATAGTTCTTTCTGACTGCCCGTCTGTCTGAGGATGAAAAGCTGTGTTAAACTTAAACTTTGTTCCCTTGGCTTTCTGTAATCCTTTCCAAAACTTTGATGTAAAACGGGGATCTCTATCAGATACTATACTCACTGGGACACCGTGAAGTCTGACTATATTATCCACATATAGCTTGGCTAGCTTGTCCACGGTATATTGAGGTCTGACAGCAATGAAGCGAGCTATCTTGGTAAGTCGATCCACTATAACCCATACTGCATCCACTGACCTTGGTTTCAAGGGTAGGCCAGTGACGAAATCCATTGTGATACAATCCCACTTCCTTGCTGGCTCCGATAGTGGTTGAAACAATCCTGTGGGTCTCTGCCTTTCTGCTTTAACTTACTAGAAATTCAGACATTGGAATACGAATCGAGCTACATCCGCTTTCCTACCCCTCCACTAATATAGTCTTCTTAAATCATGGTATATTTTGGTGCTTCCTGGATGTATCGAATATGGGGTATAATGAGCTTCTGTCATAATTCTATCTCTGATATTTGAGTTCTCACTCTTAGGTATACATAATCATCCACGATACCTGAGTACCTTGTCTGAATCCAAGGTAAAGTCAGGGTTGCTTTTAACCTTCTCTAGATCTTCTTGCACAGTCTTGAGGTGTGGATCCTGTAGGATTGCTACTTTTACCTCATCTATTAGATTTGGCGAGATCTTTAAGGCTGCAAACATCAATGTGAACTTATGAATCAAGCCCTGTTCTACTGGATCTTCTGCAGTCTCTAATATATGCTCTTCATCATTCTATATTGAGCCTAAGGCTGTAGCACATAGTGCAGCGTTTGTACTAGGTCCTGCCTCAGATTTCAATGCCCACTTCCTGCTTAAGGCATCAGCTACGACATTTGCCTTACCTGGATGATACTGGATGTCACAACAATAATCTTTTAATAGCTCCAACCATCTCTTCTGTCTCATATTCGGATCCTTCTGAGTAAAAAGGTAAGTCAAACTCTTATGATCCAACTTGATCTGAAACTTTTCACCATAAAGGTAGTGCCTCCAAGTCTTGATTGCGTGAATGATCACTGCTAACTACAAATCATGCGTAAGATAGTTCTTCTCATGCTCTTTCAACTGTCATGATGCGTAGGCAATCACCTGTTCTCCTTGCATCAACACACATCCAAGACCCAACCCTGAGGCATCAGTATATAGGGTGAATGACAAGCCTGGTGCTGGAATGGTCAAGATAGGTGCAGAGACTAGTATTGATTTCAGAGTCTGAAAGTATTTACTCACACTCATCTATCCATATGAATTTTTCTCCTTTTTTGGTTAGTCTGGTAAGTGGAACGGCGATTCTTGAGTAGTCTTCCACGAATCTTCTATAGTAACCAGCCAATCTAAGGAAACTATGAATTTTTGCAACTGATTTTGGTTCTTCCCATCCTATTATAGCTGCGATCTTGCTTGGGTCTACCTTGATACCGTCTGCAGATACTATGTGACCTAAGAAGGCCACTTCTTTCAGCCAAAATTCACATTTCTTGAACTTGGCGTAAAGCTTCTCCCTTCTCAGCCGTTGTAGGGCTGCTCTTAAGTGTGTTGCATGAGCCTCCCTATCCTTTGAGTAGACCAAGATGTCGTCAATGAATACGATGACTGAAGTGTCCAACATGTCATGAAACACTCGGTTCATCGGTTCCATGAACGATGCTGGAGCGTTAGTCAACCCGAATGACATTACAAGGAACTCATAATGCCCATACCTTGTCCTGAAAGCAGTCTTCGGAATATCTCCTGCCTTGATCTTCAATTGGTGATACCCTGATCTAAGATCAATCTTTGAGAAAACCATTGCACCCTGCAACTGATTGAACAGATCATCGATCCTAGGCAAAGGGTATCGATTCTTGATGGTTAACTTGTTCAACTATCGGTAGTCGATACATAGTCGTACGCTACCCTCTTTCTTTATTATGAACAATACAGGTGGTCCCCATGGCGATATGCTTGGTCGTATGAAACCCTTATCTAGGAGTTCTTGTAACTGAGTCTTTAACTCTTTTAATTCTGTAGGGGCCATCCTGTAAGGTGCCTTAAACACCGGCGTCGACCCTGGCATAAGGTCTATCACGAACTATGTAGCCCTGTCTAGAGGTAGTCCTGGTAGATCCTCTGAAAATACGTCTGGAAACTCTCGTACCACATCTAGATCTTCCATCTTTGGCACCTCTGTAATGATGTTGACCACAGACACTAAGTACCCCACTCCTCCCTTCTCTAAGCATCTCTTAGCTTTTAGGGCAGAGAGGATCAGCTTCCACTTCCTAGGTAATTTGGTTCCAGTGAAGCTAAACTCCTTTCCCTTATCATCCTTAAAAATAAGTTTCTTTTCACCACATAATAAGCTAGCTGAATGATGGCCTAGCCAATCCTTTCCCAAGATGATATCAAAGTCTGTCATTTCAAGTCGATTTAGGTTGCATCCAAATTTTGTCCATCCATATGATTCAGACAACGTTTGTAACACTTACCCACTACAACATCTAGTCCAAAAGAGCTTGAAAACTAGCAAAATCTGGTATAAAGACCTTAAGAGCTTGTCTAGTACCTTCATCTCTTATGATTTTTCAAAGACTATCGTCAAAATCTCATATTGCACTCAGTAGCTTACATCTCTTTTATCACTGATGTTCTACCCTTATCTCTCTTTCGTATATCTTGAAAAGCATCTTCTGACTATTTACTCATTACATATCCCAAGTCTATCTATTAGGATTAGGGTATATGATTATATTCTTATTAATTCCACCAAATTTACTTTCAGTCTTTACTCAGTCCTCTTATTCATTATTAGAATTAACTCAATAGTAACTATACTAATCCAAGTACTATCAATGCCACCATTTTCGACTTCATGCTTTTAGAAATCTTCTGCCTTGTCACAATTCATACTGATATAGCCATCTTTAATTCTGTCGAGCTCTATCTACTCCTTTATTGGCTACTCTTGGAAATTCTTACTTCTTGCCCATGCACTCTTTTACAGACCATGACTCAAATCCATCCATTCAGCACTCTCAGAACAGATTCTCCTTACTTCATCTAAGGTTTTCTTGGTTATAGAATCTAATCTGAATTCAGTCGTCTTCCTCTAATAATTTTGTTATTAACTAAGTATCTCTATCAATGGATGTCGAGGAATATAAGAATCATAATGTTTATCCAAAAGTAATTCATTTCCTTCTTTCGAATTCAGTATGATAAAAAAACCCTTGTTTTATCTAGTGAACCTAGGTTTAAAGGATCAGGAGTAAATCCATGGTAATCCAACCAGCATCCAAAGTTTGTTAGGTTGCACAGTGGTCCAAATACATGGAAGTAGAGATTTTACAGCTCTTGCCTCATGGTTACATGTTCTATCGAGTATATAATGCTGTAGGTCAAGGCACTACAAGAGTAAATCTGGAGAAGTTTTGGTACATCAATAAATCAGATATAAAATAAAAAAGATGTACATTCAGAATTATTAAACCTTTAAATGTTCATTTGGTTCATATCTCTATTCATGGTGTCGATCATGGGAGAAGCTTAGATTGATAGAATTAGGACTAATTCTAAGGAAATAACATTTATAACTTCAATTGACATGTTGAATCAAGAAGGTATTCTGTCAAGGTACGAGAATTAGAATCCGGTATGTGCATCCTCTATAATCATAAGAGTAAGTCAATAATGCACTGCATCCTATATAAACTATCTAGTTATATGGCCACAATAGATTTGATCTTTTGCTGAAACGTTTAAGGCTTCATCTTCAAAAAATATTCCTCAACCCTTGTCGGATCATTCTACCATGATGCAGCTATCCCATACATCAGTAGCTGATAAGGGTAACCACCTTGATACACTGCTTGTTGTGCACCAAGCTTCTACATTGGGGTGTGCATTACTAGGACCTACGGTATGATAGGCACTGTGTTATGGCTAACATGTGCTGGGGGTATAGTATTACTACCAATCGGTATCCAACATAATATTGTCCCTCAGAGCGGCATTACAGTGAGTTATCTCAGCTCACCCAGTACCTGACTTATTGTGTCTGCACTAGGGTGCGGGTCTGTCTTCCTTATATTATCATCAGGACCATGCGTCAGGCTACCATGCCCGACCAAATAAGCAACCTTCCATATGGGCGGCTTATCACTACACTCCTACAGCGCCTTCGAGTGGACATGGGGGATGAGATTGCGGTCGAGGACACCATGACATCAGACATTGACTGGGATGCCATTGTTCGGATGAGGATGGACAACCTGCCGATTAGTAAAGATGAGTTAGAGGCTCGTCCTTGTCCGCTTAGGAGGGTAGTGGCAGCAGCAGCAGCAGGTAGGGGGTGATGATGATGAACAGATGGAGGACATTTCGGCACCGGAACCACAGCCCATACCTGAAGCTGGACCATCCCAGCCTCCTCCCGATACCATGATGTGTATGTTTATGGAGATTCAGGATGCCCAGCGTGAGATGAACTATGACCTAGGGCGCCTTTCTCGCTGCCTCAGAGTCACGCAGGAGCAGATACACTGGCTCAGGGTCGCATATGAGCGTGACTATGACATTGCTGACCCTATTCCTCCTATGCCCCCAACCCCATGATAGATCACATTATTTTTCTCTCTCATGATACAGTTTATTATAATAGAGTAACTGTCTGGTTTGTGGACTGTACCCTGTGTTACAATTAACTCTTTCACTCCTTGAAGGTTTTATGCTTATTCTTTGATACGATTTTTCTTCTTACTTATTATTGAAATTTATGATCATTCTTGCTTGTTATTATGGTCTCCTAACTAGAGCATGTCTATTTATTAAGTTCTCACTTTTAATACAGTACATTATGCTCTTTAGTATTTAGTCTCAGGCATCAAACAAGTGCTTCAGGTGCGTTTTTATTAAGGCTTTTAATTTTTCCTATCTCTGTTCATTGACTCAGTCAAGTGCATGTATAGTCTGTTGGACAAAGCCTAAGAGCTTTGATACCAAGTTGTCACACCTAAATTCTGGCTAAACCAGAAGTGTGAGTGAATCCTCACTGAACCAACGGTTCACACCAGGATCTCAATAAGACCGTGTCCACTCCTACAAACCATTGCACATAACCATAATTAGAATATAATTAAATACAGCAGAAGTCCTAAATTAAATGAACTGAGTACTCTATTGATAATTTAAATAAATTATCCAATTATTTAAAACACTAAAACATAATAATTATCCTTACATCACTTATAAATCCAACTAAAAATAAATAAAATAAAATAAACAAATCAAATATCTTAGAGGTACACGCAGAAAGGGCACTCATATGAAGCGTCATGCTCGTCCTCCCCTGCTTGCACTTCTAAAGCAGCAACACCTCCATCTATTGGAGCATCCACGTAGTCCTCCACAGTGTAACCTGCATCAACATCTAAGAACATGTATATATACAAGGGTGAGCTCAAAACTTAGCTCAGTAAGACAATCAGACAATGCAACACACATCATGCATGAGTAACATTCACATTATGGTCTGGTTTTAAGTTTGCAATGTGCTATAGAAAGGATTGGCGGCCACCGCACCTCTATACACGAGTGTGTGAATCCACCCAATGGATCAAACACCACTGTCGTCCCACATGCACCCACCATGGAATAGAGCTAAAGTGTCCGGTTCAAACACCGCCAACACTTCCCCTGATGCCCTACCCATACCAATACGTAAGCCCCTATTAGCGAGGGCTTGCAAATTGGGCTCGCAACTAACCAATCCTATACGTCATCACAGTAGACCCTATCCCAGCACAACTCCCTACGGCATAGAGATAGGGCTCGAGTCTAGTGGCCAGGCCGGAGACCGCAGTGCCACTTCCTACCTTTGATACCTTACCCGCACGAAGCATGCTAAGACAGAAGCGATACAAAAAGGTGCTAGTGTGAGGAATAATCCCAGACCCCAGGCTCTTCCCATTCCACACACCAATGAAAACAATGACATTCCTAACAATCACATCCTAGCATAGCGAGTATGCATGAACAATGTAATAACTGAAGGTAAAGATGACATGCGAGTATTTACAAACACCATTCCACAGAATCATAATTAACAAAGTTTTACTGTTATTAAGTTATTAGGGTTTAGGTCCAATTCCCTTACCTGACGCTTGATTGCTAGCTTGCTCTGTGTCACAAAATCCAAACTCACTATTACATGGTCCTACATGATGTTAGAGTTGAATTAAAATTAGTTTCTTAGGGTTTACGTTGGTCAAAAAACCAACTGGATCAAAATATACCCCTCACAATGCATATCGGTCATAGGTACTGGTCCCTGCACTGTAGGGAAAGGTGCGATCGGTATGGTCGATCGGTCCCCCACAGACGAGTCCCCGAGAGGTACCGATCGCATATGGTGAAACTGATATGGTCGACCGATATGCCTCCGGGAGACTACTAACTTGGTGTTCGACTTCCGTCAGTCACCCTTATTGGTTCTAGGGTTTCTCCTATGCATTCTAGGCCTGAGCAACGAGTTATAGTCGTTTCATGTTCCATTCAAGTCCTAGTTTCAATGATCTTCAGCCTGAAATGCGAATCTAGGGTTCATCGACTGTATTAGGGTTTGACGACAAATTTAAGGGTTTTAAATCAATACCTCTCCTTGCATGGTGTAGATAAATTCATGATTAACCATCTATAATGCTTAACTTAGAGAGGAGTTCAAGCACTTACCGGTGGTTCAACTATGGTGTTCTTCATCCAATGGCGGCTCCTCTCCCACCTTTCTTAGCTCCCTCTCCTTCGTAGATATTTTTCTCCTCTCTAGGGTTTGTGAGGATCAATCAAAGAGTTTTTAGGAGGTTTAAGGGTCCTTAAATAGACTAGGATAGAGTTTAGGAAGTTTCCTTACGTTAAGAAAGTCCCTAGGCTCGAGATTTGGAAAGTGGGACCTGCAGGGATCCATTTCTGGATCTATCCAGTTTGCCCACGCAGACATACCGGTCGACCGGTACCATCAATCGGTACCATAGACCGGTATGAAAAATATCATACTTTTAGGTCCATTTTCGTACCTGGTTGTCATCTGATCATCCCGTCTGGCCCGGTGATGATTGGAAGACCTGTTACGACATGAATTAAAGGTTTAGATCGGTTCATGGAGTACGGGTCTTACAACTCCCCCTCCATTAAAAGAAATTTCATCCCCGAAATTTGCATGTAGGTATTACAGTGCTTGCAGAATTCATTTGGGCTCCAATAGTGAGGTAACGGGTTCGGAACAGGCTACGTTTCCAAAATTTTGAGCTTCCCTCCTTTAACTAACTTGTCAAGGAGCGATGATCTAGTCATGCCCAGTTCTGTGAACTGTCTTTTGGGTCCGAACCTTTGTGCGGTAGAGGAAGGAGCCGTAGTCTCTACAATAAACGGTGCTAAGCTTGTAGCGGCCACTTGCTTCGATGCTATAGGTGGGTTAGATCCTGAATCCCTAGATGGGTATGACTTCCGATTCAAACCAACTTCTGACCTTTCTACCTTGGTCGGGAGGACATCTCCGTGATTGATGGCGTCTTCCACCTGCTGTCCCGCAACCAGGAGTCCTTCGAAAGTGAGTATAGCTTGTCCAAAGATATAGGTCTTATAGGTCTTGTTCAAACCCCTCATCATCATTTGGACCTAATCCCTCTCAGACGGTCGGTCCCAAAGTTTTGCCGCCAATGACCTGAATTGGGACAAGTATTTTGTAAAAGTTTCATCTGACTTCTGTATCATGGTTTCGAGATGCCTCCTATGGGTCTCAATCTCAGTATTGTAAGAATAGAAGTTTATAAATGCCTTGAAAATATCCGACCATGAGTGGATCTGTGATGGATTTAGATTCATTAACCACCTGTGGGCCCCACCTATCAGTGAGAATTAGAATGCTCGTGCCAACTGCTCATCAGTGAAACCTTGGCCTTGTTTCAGTAGACCGGTAAATGACCTTAGATGGGTTTTGGGATCACCCGTCCCATTAAATTTTTCTATGGTCCATTTGAATTTAGGAAGCAACTTCACTTCCGGGAAGAAACATAAACCTTCGGCATCAATAATCTGACTCTCTACCCCTTTCAGACCTCTTAGAAGCTTCTCTACTTGGCTCAACCTATCTCTGTATGGGCCATCCTCTTCTCTTGATTTCTCAACTGTGAAAGCCTCTTGTATAGTTGGGGATTTTCTGTGTTCAATTTCTTCTACCTCCTCAGGTATGGAGCTCGAAGGTAAATGTGGTGTCTCCACTCTTTCGGTTCCTGACTCTTGGGACTACAGTTTTGTATCCATTTTCTTCGTCAAGGTAGCCATCATGGTTATGGCATCTTCCATCTTTGCCATCCTAGCTTTTGTTGCCCCTTGGGCGAGATTCTGTCCTTCACTCATAGCTTCAACTGGTCTTGTCGAGGCAGGGCAAATGGGTTCAGGTGTGGATCTCTTGATAACCTCCCAGCGATGGGATCTCTCACCCACGAGGTAGAAATGATTGTCGACTAGGGTGATTCCTGATATAGGTCCCAGAAAAGGCCAAAGTTGACAAGTATTAGGATTCTTGGAATGGAGATAGGATAGAGAGGAATTAACATGCATAAATAGAGCTGACTCAACCATACAAATGTTAGCTCTCTTATGAAACCCCTTAAACAAACATTATCTGCACCAATTTAGTTGCTTTGAATGACCACGTGATCGGGTTTGGGCCTCTTGAAGCAAAACGGATCATTGGGGTGACAAGGTCCAACCACTTGGTTTATCAAAAACAAAGAAATTGAAATGGATATGCTCATCCTTAAACTTTCATAAGGGATAAGTTACCAAAAAGCGGTTTATGACTGAACAAACCAGAAAACTCCCATTCGATCACAATATCCATGCCATGATAGAGATTTTTCGATCATTTTTAAGACTTGATGTATCAACAATGAAAGGTTCGGCACATTGAATCCTCAAGCGTGAATCCAAACATGTTGATAGATCGAGAATCAAAATGGGCAGAACTTCGACGTCATAGGCATAGATGTCGTAATCGAGTTGGAATTTACATAGTCAGTTCAGTGATGAACCAAAAAATAACAAGCATGTGGCTCACTCTAGGTCAGGACCGGCAAAGGCTACCTTAACGAGGAGGAGTGGACCTATTCCCGTCTACACGGTGAATCATGGGCCCTTCGATTCCTTTTGATATTCTATTTTGCAAAATATCAAATGACCTAGAGAAGTATAACGCCTCCCCGAGCGGACCCAAGATGTCACACCCCAATTCTAGACTAACCAGAATGGTGTGATGAACCGTCAATAAATCAACAGTTCAACCAGGATCTCGTATAGGCTATGCCAACCATGTTAAACCAAACCACATTAATCAGAGATAATAAAGTAAATAGCGAAAGTCTTATTAATAATGAACTGAGGTCTAATCATGATAAATAATTAATATTCCAGTTATCTCCAAGTAACCAAAACATAATTTAATATATATTATAAATATCCAAATACGAAAGTTAAACTAAGCGTATTCACAGTTGAAACACTCACTTAACGAATCATAATTGTCCTCCACAGCTTGTTCATCCATAGCCATCACCTGTTCATATGTTGGCGTGTCGACATAATCTTCAACCGTAATACCTGCAACATCAGAAACTAAAAAAAATTACCCGTGCGAGGGTCAACTCTCCAACTTGAGCTCAGTGAGTCAACAAAACAATGGAACAAATATATGCATGCATTCAATTCATATCTTTTGTCAAGTTTATAAGTTTGCAATATGCTATAGAAAGGTTTGGTGGCCGCCGCACATCTATACACGAGTGTGTGAATCCGTTAAATGGATCAAACACCATTGCCGTCCCACGCACACCTATCATGGAATAGAGATAGAGCTAAAGTGTCCGGATCAAATACCGTATAACACTTCCCCTAATGCCCTACCCATACCAACACGTAAGCCCCTATTGGTGAGGGCTTACAAACTGGCTCGCAATTAACCAATCTTAATGCCAAAAAGTGTCCAAGGCCTCACCCCAGCATCCCTCAATACGTCCATACAGATAGAGCTAAGGCCCCCCGGCAGAGTCAGAGACCACACAGTTCGAGACCACCTCCCCTTATGTCCTATGACGTAATAGTCCTGCTAAGGTAATAGCGATACGACGATGTTAGTGGGCAAGACTTGAGTAGAGATAGAGCTAGAGTCTGGGGATGAGGTCGAAGACCACCATGCCACGTCCTCCCCCTGATGCTCTACTCGCAACCAACACACTAATCACACACATACATTCACATGCCTATTCCTAGCATCATCATCATCATCATGTAATAAATAAACGGAATTAAATATGCATGAACAGTAATAGCAGAAATATTGGATGACATGTGAGATGCATATTACAAGCATACAAACATAGAATCAATCATGGCATTGGACTCAATAAAAATAATCAATTTGTTATTATCCAATTAGTTTAGGTCATGTTCCCTCACCTGTTAGCAATACTCGATGTGCTTCCAAGCCTTAAAATTCTCTTTGAATTGATTTAACAACCTAAAAGTAATATGAATTTAAGTTAGGGTTCATATGTGACATGTTACAGTAGTAAAAAATCAAAACAGAGCACTGATAGGTGTCTGATTAGTCCTATGGTCTCATGCTGTATCGACCTTACTATCTACGGTCGATACTTACGGTTGCATATGGTGCGACCGTAGCTACGACCATATGATTTTTGAAATCTTCCCGAATGCCTATGGTCAATCATTTGGTCATACTGGTCATGCTATGGTCAACCCTAGCTGCGACCTTGAGATTTCTGGTCACAGTCTACATGAAATTCGAGTTCTTCCTAGGTCAATTCTTCTATTCTTCAATTGGGTTTATTCTAAGGTCATCCTATGGCCATCATTTGTAATTTCTTATCAACCCTAATCATCAAATTCACTCCTCATGGTTCTCCTTGGGATCTTCTCAAGGAAATCACATAGATCATAATAGGTTGATATTGCCTATCTTTCGTAGAAGTCTTATTCCTTAGAGTTTACATCTGCAGAGATTTGTTTCATACCTTTGCCTGTGATAAAGAGCCAATCTCTTCTCAACAAATTCTTCTCCTTAGATTTTTCTTCTTCTCCTTCTCTTCCTTCTCTTCCTTCTCTTTCTCTAGGGTTTACTAATGTTCTACAAGAGTGAAAAAGGGTTGAGGGACATCCTTTATATAGAGGAAAACTCTCCATATAGAGTCCTCTTTCAATTAGGAAAGCAATCCCTTAGTTTAGGAAAGTTTCCAAACTCAGAGTCTAATCTGGGTTCTCACAGTTGATCATATGGTTGCATAAATCGTCGTTCATAAGGTCAAAATCATCAACCATGGGGTTCTAGATTTGAGATTTTTGGTTCCCTTCCTTATGGTCGACCATACCTACCTAAGCATGCGACCTTAGGTATGTTTTTAGTGTTTTTAACTCGATTCCCATACCTGGTTTGTGATTTATCTTCACACGCTCAGTCCACTTTGTCCAGGAACGATGGGAAGACCTGGCACGACACGGTTAGACCAAATTAGTGGAGTGCGGGTCTTACAACTCCCCCCCTCTTATATAAATTTTGTCTTCGAAATTTGCAGATACCTTCTAAATCAGGATATTGCTTCCGCATAACGTTTTCTTATTTCCATGTAACTTCTTCTATAATTTGGCTTCTCCAAGTAACCTTAACGTAGTAAATGTCGCAGTTGTGAAGACGTTGCTCCTTCCTGCTAGTGATCTCAGAAGGTACGACTTCGAAAGACAAATCTTTTGTCAAATCTGGTGGATCCATTGTTAACACGTGTGTTGGATCTCTGACGTACTTTTTCAGTAATGAGATATGAAATACATCATGCACACTTGTCATGGATGGTGGTAGTGCTAACTGATATGCTACTTTTCTACGTCTATCTAGAACTTCATAAGGTCCAATATATCTGGGACACAACTTTTCCTTCTGTCCAAACCTTTTCAAACCATGCATAGGAGATATTTTCAGAAATACCTTATCACCTACGATGAATTCGAGATCTCTGCGTCGATTAGCTGCATATTGCTTCTGACGGTTCTGAGCTATTCGGACTATTTCCTTGATAATGTCAACTACTCGATAAGTCTTTTCAACAAACTCTGGTCCAACAATACACTGTTCTCCAACTTCATTCCAAAACAAAGGAGTTCGATATTTCTTACCATACAGTGCTTCATAGGGTGACATCTATACAGTCACTTGATAGCTGTTGTTATAAGAAAATTCAATCAGTGATAATTTCTCATCCCATGATCCTTTGAAATCAATAACACAAGCTCGGGGCATATCTCTTAGGATCGGTATAGTCCGCTCCTAATGTCCATCGGTTTAAGGTAAAATGCAGTACTAAACTTCAACTTCGTTCCCATTGTCTTCTGTAGATCCTCCCAAAACTTCAAGATAAAGCATGAGCCTCTATCCGACACTATGCTCTCAAGCATATCATTTAATCTGGCAATATTATCCACATATAGCTTAGTTAACCGCTCCAAAGCATACCGAGGTCGTATAGCAATGGAATGAGCTATCTTCATAAGGCAATCAACAATCATCCAAACTACATTAATCGATCTGGGAGTCAGTGGCAAATCGGTGACATAGTTTATTGTAATACAGTTTCACTTCCAAACTGGCTCCTATAGTGGTTGTAGTAAGCCATGTTGGTCTTCGTCTTTCAGCCTTTACTTGCTGATAATTTAGTCACTGAAACATGTATCTAGCCATAACTACTTCTATTCCCTTCCACCAAAATAATCTCTTCATGTTTTGGTATATTTTGTACTTCTAGGATGTACCGAATATGCAGTGGTATGAGCTTCCTTCATTAGTCTGTGTCTAATATCCAAGTCTTCATTTTCAGGAACACATACCCTTCCTTTGTATCTTAGTACCTTTTTAACGTCCAAGGTGAACTCAGGAGTAGTCCTACCTTTTCGAGGTCTTCTTGCACCGTTCTCAGATAAGGGTCTGATTTAATAGTGGCTTTTACTTCGTTTAATAGATCAGGTACAATCTTCAATGTAGCAAACAGGTTTGAAAATAGATGAATAAACCCTTGGTCAATTGATTCATTCAGAATATCAATCATGAACTGCTCTTTACCGTAATTAAATACTCTCCCTGTGACACACGCCACAGCATTTGCACTAACTTCTTCTTGGGATTATGTCATTGCTTTCCTTCTTAGTGCGTCAGCAACTACATTAGCTTTTCCTGGATGATACTAGATATCACAATCATAATCCTTCAGTAATTCCAGCCATCTTCTTTGTCGCATGTTCAACTCCTTCTGATTAAAAAGATGAGTGAGACTCTTATGATCTGATTTAATCTAAAATTTCTCTCCATGCAAATAATGTCTCCATATCTTAACAGCATGTACTACTGCTGCATATTCCAAGTCATGAGTGGGATAGTTCTTTTCATGTGTTTTTAGTTGTCTTGAGGCATACACAACTACTTGTTCTCCTTGCATAAGTACACATCCTAAACCTAACCCAGATGCATCAGTGTACAAGGTAAATGGTTGTCCTGGGATCGAAATAGTCAAGATGGGAGCTGATATCAATCTAGCCTTCAATGTTTGAAAACACTCTTCACGTTTATCGGTCCAAATAAACTTTTCTTCTTTCTTTGTCAGACTGGTCAGAGGTACGGCGATTCTAGAGTAATCTTCCATGAATCGTCGATAGTAACCAGCTAAACCTAGGAAACTTCTGATTTCTATAACATTCTTAGGTGCTTCCCATTTCACAATGGCTGTAATCTTGCTAGGATCCACTTTAATTCCTTCAGTGCATACAACATGGCCTAAGAAAGCAATTTCATTTAGCCAAAACTCACACTATCTAAATTTTGCATAAAGCTTCTCTTTTCTTAATCGCTGCAACGCTACTCTTAGATTTGTGATATGAGTTTCTTTGTCCTTGGAGTAGACTAGTATGTCTTCAATAAATACATTGACTGATGTATCCAACATATCATGGAATAGCCGATTCATGAGTTCCATAAAAGTTGTAAGGTCATTGGTTAATCCAATAACATAACCAGGGACTCATAATGCTCATTCCCGGTTTTAAAAACTATCTTCGGAATATCACTGTCCAAATTCTTCAACTGATGATATCTTGACCGAAGATCAATCTTAGAAAATACCTTTGCTCTTGCATCTGTTTAAACAAGTCATCGATCTGAGGTTGTAGATATCGGTTCTTGATCGTGAGCTTGTTCAATTCTCGGTAATCTATACACAGACGAACACTACCATCCTTTTTCTTTATGGGCCACATTAGTGCTTCCCAGGTGGTATACTCGACTGAATTAAACTTTAGTCTAATAACTCTTGTAGTTAAGTCTTTAATTCTTTCAACTCCATAGGAGCTACTCCATAGGGTGCCTTTGACACAGGTGCCATCCCAGGTAATAAGTCGATAACGAACTCGGTTGCATGATCAGGTGGCAACCTGGGTAAGTCTCTTGGAAATACATCAAGAAATTTATGCATCACAATAGTATCTTCCAACTGTGGTGCCTCTTTAGTGTCATCCACCACAAATATCATATATCCAACTCTTTTCTCTTCAAGGCATCTCTTCGCCTTTCGTACAGAGAGGATGAGCTTTTGCTTCCTAAGAAATATGCTTCCAATAAAACTAAATTATGTGTCATCTTTGTTCTTAAATGATAACATTTTCTATGCACATAATCACTTGTAGAGTGTTGAGACAACCAGTCTATTCCTAAGATGATGTCAAAGTCTGCCATCTCAAGTCGATTTAGGTTGCATCCAATTTTGTCCATCCATATGATTCAGACAATGTTCATAACACTTACCCACTACAACATCTAGTCCAAAAGAGCTTGAACTAGCGAAATCAGGTATAAAGGTTTTAAGAGCTTGTCTAGTTCCTTCATCTCTTATGCTTTTTCAAAGACTATCATCAAAAATCTCATATTGCACTCAGTAGCTTACATCTCTTTATCACTGATGTTCTACCCTGATCTCTCTTTCGTATATCTCGAAAAGCATCTTTTGACTATTTACTCATTACATATCCCAAATATATCTATAAGCATTAGGGTATATGCTTGTATTCTTATTAATTCCACCAAATTTACTTTTGGTCTTTACTCAATCGTCTTATTCATTATTAGAAATAACTCAATAGTAACTATACTAATCCAAGTACTATCAATGCCACGATTTTTTACTTCATGCTTTTACAAATCTTCTGCCTTGTCAAAATTCATACCGATATAGCCATCTTTAATTCTACTTGAGTGCTATCTATTTCTTTATTGGCTACTCTTGATAGTTCTCACTTTTTGCTCATGCACTTTTTTATAGACATGACTCATATCCATCCATTTAGCAATCTCGAAACAGATTCTCCTTACTTCATCTGAGGTTTTCTTGGTTATAGAATCTAATTTGAATTCAATCATCTTTCTTCCAATAATTCCCTTATCACTAAACATCTTTATCAACAAAGGTCAAGGAATGTATGAATCAGAATGTTTATCTAAAAGCAATTCATTTTCTTCTTTCAATTCAGTATAATGACGAACACATGTTTTATCTAGTGAACTTAGGTTTAAAGGGTCAGGAGTAAATCTATGGTAATCCAACTGGCATCCAAAGGTCGTTAGGTTGCACGGTGGTCATAATACATGGAAATAGTGGTTCTACAGCTCTTAACGTCATGCTTATAGGTTCTATCGAATATATAATGCCATTGGTCAAGGCACTACAAGAGTAAATCTGGAGAAGTTTTGGTACATCAATAAATTAGGTATAAATCAAAAAGATGTACATTCCAAATGATTAATCCTTTAACTGTTCATTCAGTTAATATCTCTATTCATGTTATCGATCATGGGAGTAGCTTAAATTGGTATAATCAGGACTAATACTAAAGAAACAATATCTACAACTCCAATTGACAGGTTGAATCAAGAAGGTATCCTGTCAAGACATGAGAATTAAAAATCAGGTATGTGCATCCTCTATAATCATAAGAGTAAGTCAATAATGAACCGCATCCTATATAAACCTATCTAGTTATATGGCCACAATAGATTTGATCCTTTGCTGAAAACGTTTAAGGCTTTATCTTCAGAAAATATTCCTCAACCCTTATCGGATCATTCTGCCATGATGCAACTATCCCATACATCGGTGGCTGATAAGGGTAACCACCTTGATACACTACTTGTAGTGCACCAAGCTTCTATACTGGGGTGTGCATTACTAGGACCTACGATATGGTAGCACTGTGTTACGACTAACATGTGCTGGGGGTACAGTGTTACTACCAACCGATACCGTACTTGGTTTGACCCGGAGGTGTTGGTGTAGCATTGGCAAATTGGATAGTGATTTTCATGGAAACTTGCATAATCAGTCTCATCTGTTGTTGCTCTTACATTTTTGTCATGCCAAGTTTATTACAACTGTAGCCAAGGCACTTAGTAGTCCAGGTAGATTGGCTGGAGTGGCCTGGTTGTTCACTTCCTTTGATTTGCTCCAAATCTGATTATCATTATTTAGCATCTATTCAGATGAGTTTTTACTACACGTTCTCGACCCAGATAGTGGTGGGGTCAAGTTACAACCTCTTCTTAATGCTCAGTGGGCAATGGATCAGTATGTGATGGATCTCACTCTGAGTCTCCACGTTACCCAGGAGTATAGTTTTATCTTCTTTTATAATTACTCTCATTGTTGGTGTATAGCCATTGTTCTCCTATCTCTGTTGCATTCAACCCGAGATCTTTCCCTTTACCTTTGCAGGGATTTAGACGTTACTAGCCATTTTCCTTCTTTCCCTATCATACATCGAGTTTCACATCTTATGGGTACCAACTCGGTATTCTAATTTTTTTCTGCTTTACAGATGCTTCTTTCTTGTTACTGTACTATATCCTTTGTATACTCAAGAAACTACCCGACTTATAGATCGTACCCTATATTATTAGTTTATCGGGATACATTTAAATTTTATTTTTCTGTTTGTGTATACATATGGTTCCACCCTTTATATGTACATTATTGTCTTGTTTAAGTTCTATCTCAACCAATACAGGTGCTTATGGTATTTGTATTAAAGCTTTTAATTTATCCTAACTCAGTTTATGGAGTATAGTGGAAGTATTCGGGTTTGATTGACAAAGCCTGAGAGCTTTAATACCAAGTTGTCACACCCCAATTCTGGACTAACCAGAATGGTGTGATGAACCGTCAATAATCCAACGGTTTAACCAGGATCTTGAATAGGCTATGCCAACCATGTTAAACAAAAACACATTCCACATTAATCAGAGATAATAAAGTAAATAGCGAAAGTCTTATTAATAATGAACTGAGGTCTAATCATGATAAATAATTAATATTCCAATTATCTTCAAGTAACCAAAACATAATTTAATACCTATTACAAATATCTAAATACGAAAGTTAAACTAAGTGTATTCACAGTTGAAACACTCGCTTAACGAATCATAATAGTCCTCCACAGCTTGTTCATCCATAGCCACCACCTGTTCATATATTGGCGTGTCGATATAATCTTCAACCGTAATACCTGCAACATCAGAAACTAAAAAAAATTACGCGCGCGAGGGTCAGCTCTCCAACTTGAATTCAGTGAGTAAACAAAACAATGCAACAAACATATGCATGCATTTAATTCATATCTTTGGTCTGGTTTATAAGTTTGCAATGTGCTATAGAAAGGTTTGGTGGCCGCCGTACCTCTATACAAGAGTGTGTGAATCCGCCCAATGGATCAAACACCACATAACACTTTCCCTAATGCCCTACCCATACCAACACGTAAGCCCCTATTGGTGAGGGCTTGCAAACTGGCCTCGCAACTAACCAATCATAATGTCAAACAGTGTATCCAAGGCCTCACCCCAGTATCCCTCAATAAGTCCATAGAGATAGAGCTAAGACCCTCGGTAGAGTCAGAAACCACACGGTCCGAGACCACCTCCCCTGATGCCTTACGACGTAATAGTTCTGCTAAGGTACTGGCGATACGAAGATGTTAGTGGGCAAGACTTGAGTAGAGATAACACTAGAGTCTGGTGACGAGGTCGAAGACCACCATACCATGTCCTCCCCCTAATGCTCTACTCGCATCCAAGACACCAACCACACACATACATTTACATGCCTATTCCTAGCATCATCATCATCATCATGTTATAAATAAATAGAATTAAATATGCATGAACAGTAATAGAAAGAATATTGTATGACATGTGAGATGCACATTACAAGCATACAAGCATAGAATCAATCATGGCATTTGACTCAATAAAAATAAATAGTTTGTTATTATCCAATTAGTTTAGGTCTTGTTCCCTCACCTGTTAGCAATACTCGATGTCCTTCCAAGCCTTGAAATTCTCTTTAAATTAATTTAACAACCTAAAAGTTATATGAATTTAAGTTAGGGTTCATATGTGACATGTTACAGTTGTCAAAAATCGAAATAGAGCACTGATAGGTGTCTGATTAGTCCTATGGTCTCATGCTGTATCGACCTTACTGTCTACGGTCGATACCCTACGGTTGCATATGGTGCGACTGTAGCTGCGACCATATGATTTCTGAAATCTTCCCGTATGCCTATGGTCGATCCTCTGGTCATACTGGTCATGCTATGGTCGACCGTAGCTGTGACCTTGAGATTTCTGGTTACAGTCTACATGAAATTCGAGTTCTTCCTGGGTCAATTCTTCAGTTCTTCAATGGATTTATTCTAAGGTCATCCTGTGGCCATCATTAGTAATTTCTTATCAACCCTAATCATCAACTTCACTCCTCATGGTTCTCCTTGGGATTTTCTCAAGGAAATCACATAGATCATAATAGGTTGATATTGCCTATCTTTCATAGAAGTCTTATTCCTTAGAGTTTACATCTCCAGAGATTCATTTCATACCTTTGCCTGTGATAGAGAGCCAATCTCTTCTCAGCAAATTCTTCTCCTTAGCTTTTTCTTCTTCTCCTTCTCTTCCTTCTCTTCCTTCTCTTTCTCTAGAGGTTTACTAATGTTCTAAAAGAGTGGAAAAGGGCTGAGGGACATCCTTTATATAGAGAAAAACTCTCCATATAGAGTCCTCTGAGTCCTCTTTCAATTAGGAAAGCAATCCCTTAGTTTAGGAAAGTTTCCAAAACTCAGAGTTTGATCTGGGTTCTCACGGTCGATCATACGATCGCATAAATCGTCGACCGTAAGGTCAAAATCATCAACCGTGGGGTTCTGGATTTGAGATTTTTAGTTCCCTTCCTTATGGTCGACCATACCTACCCAGGCATGCGACCTTAGGTATGTTTTTAATGTTTTTAACTCGATTCTCATACCTGGTTTGTAATCTACCTTCACACACTCGGCCACTTGGTCCAGGAATGATGGGAAGACCTGGCATGACACTGTTAGACCAAGTTAGTGGAGTGTAGGTCTTACACGAGAAATAAACGTCAGAGGCTCTCCACAGTCGAAACTTTCACAAGGTACGTGTCAAGGCTGTGCTTTTCACCTAGCAAGCGATCCCATATGCATGAGGACCTGGGTCGGCTAATAGCACGATGTGTAACTGAACCTTTCACACCCTAATTCTGGCTGAACCATAAGTGTGAGTGAACCGTCACTGAACCAACGGTTCACACCAGGATCTCAATAGGACCATGTCCACTCATACAAACCATTGCACATAACCATAATCAGAATATAATAAAATACAGCAGAAGTCGTAAATAAAATGTACTGAGTGATCTATTGATAAATTTAAATTGAATATCCAATTATTCAAATATCGAAACTTAATTAAATATCTTTACATCAGTTGTATCTTCAATCAAAAATAATTAAAATAAATTGAATCAACTCGTAGTGGTACACGCAGAAAGGGCACTCGCATGAAGCGTCATGCTCGTCCTCTCCTGCTTGCACTTCCAAAGCAGCAACACCTCCATATGCTAGAGCATCCATATAGTCCTCCACAGTATAACCTGCATCAACATCTAAAAATAATGTGTACACAAGGGTGAGCTCACAACTTAGCTCAGTAAGACAATCAGACAATGCAACAAACATATGCATGAGTAACATTCACATCATGGTCTGGTTTTATGTTTGCAGAGTGCTATAGAAAGGATTGGCGGCCACTGCACCTCTATACAGGAGTGTGTGAAGCCGCCCAATGGATCAAACACCACTGTCGTCCCACATGCACCCTACGACATAGAGATAGAGCTAGAGTTTAGTGGCCAGGCCGGAGACCACAGTGCCACTTCCTTCCCCTGATACCCTACCCACACCAAGCATGCTAAGACAGAACGATACGAAAGGTGCTAATGTGAGGAATGATCTCAAACTTCCAGTCCTTCCCATTTCACACACCAACGAAAACAATCACATGCCTAATAGTCACAACCTAGCATAGCAAGTATGCATGAACAATAATAATAACTGAAAGTAAAGGATGACATGCGAGAATGCACAGACATCAATCCACAGAACCATAATTATTAACAATGATTTACTGTTATTAAATTATTAGGGTTTAGGTTCAATTCCCTTATTTGACATTTGTTTGATAGCTTGCTCCGCATCACAGTATCCAAACGTGATATCACAAGGTCCTACACAATGTTAGGGTTGTATTAGAATAGTTTTCTTAGGGTTTACGTTGGTTGGAAAACCAACTGGGTCAAAAACACTCTTCACAGAGCAGACCGGTCACAGGCACCGGTCGCAGCACTATGGGGAAAACCTACGACCGGTATGGTCAATCGGTCCCCACAGACCAGTCCCCGAGAGGTACCGGTCGCAATACCGGTCACATATGGTGCAACCAGTATGGTCGACTGGTATGTCTCTGGAAGACCATACGCTTGGTTTTCGCCTTCCGTCGGTCACCCTCTAATGATCCTAGGGTTTCTCCTATACATTCTAGGTCTGAATACTGAGTTAGAGTTGTTTCCAACTCCATTCAAGTCCTAGCCTCGATGATCTTCGACTTAGAACTTGAAACTAGGGTTTACGACTAATTTAGGGTTTGACGGCAAACAGGGTTTAGATCAATACCTGCTTTGCATGGTATTGATCCAATTATAACTAACCATCCTAGAATACTTAATGTAAAGGAAGGTTTAAGTACTTACCGTCTACTCATGGCAATGTGTTCTTCGTCGAACGGTAATGGCGGCTCTTCCCTTTCCTTCCTAGCTACTTCTCCTTCTTCAAACTCTTTCTCCTTTCTAGGGTTTGTGAGGATCAATGGAAGAGGTTTTAGGAGGTTTAAGGGTCCTTATATAGGATAGGATTAGGTTTAGGAAGCCTCCTAACATTAAGAAAGTCCTTCGGTTTGAAATTTGGAAAGTGGGACCCGTAGAGATCCGTTTCTGGATCCATGCTACGCAGGCCATACTGGTCAACCATCGATCGATACCATAGATCGGTACTATCGATCGGTATGAAGTTTTTCATACTTGAATTGGTCTGATTGGTCCGATTTCATACCTGGTTGTCATCCACTCGTCCTGTCTGGTCCAGTGATGATTGAAAGACCTGTTATGACATGAAACAAGGTTTTGGTCGGGTTCATGGAATGCGGGTCTTACAACTCCCCCACCCTTAAAAGAAATTTCATCCCCGAAATTTGCATGTAGGTTTCACAACTCCCCCACCCTTAAAATAAATTTCGGCCTCAAAATTTGAACGTACCTTAGTCGTCGAAAAGGTTAGGGTATTCCTTTCTCATTGCGTTCTCTTCCTCCCAAGTAATTTCATTTACATCTTGGCTTTTCCAATGCACTTTCACATAGTGGATATCCTTGCTTCGGAGATGTCGTACTTTTCGGCTTGTGAACATCACAGGTACAACTTCAAACGTCAAGTCCTTTGTCAAGTATGGTGGGTCTGCTGTAAAGATGTGCGATGGATCCCTGACGTACTTCTTCAATAAAGAAACATGGAACACATCATGAACGCTTGACATGGATGGTGGTAGAGCGAGTTGATATGTCACATTACCACGTCTGGTCAAAATCTTGTATGGCCCCATATACCTGGGGCATAGCTTCCCCTTCTTACCAAACCGTTTCAGACCTCGCATAGGTGATATCATCAAGAATACTTTATCACCCACTGCAAACTCCAGATCTCGACATCGATTATCTGCATAGTGCTTTTGTTGAACTTGAGCTGTTTTCACTCTTTCCTTGATTTGATCAATCACTCGACAAGTTTCTTCAATGAACTCCAATCCTACAATCCTTCTCTCTCCCACCTCATTCCATAATAGAGGTATACGACATTTCTTACCATAGAGTGCCTCGTATGGAGCCATTTGGATCGTAGCCTGGTAACTATTATTATAAGCAAACTCGATGAGCGATAGCTTCTCGTCCCAAGCTCCTTCGAAATCTAGAGCACACGCTTGGAGCATATCTTCTAAAATTTGAATAGTTCTTTCTGACTGCCCATCTGTCTGAGGATGAAAAGCTGTACTAAACATCAACTTGTTTCCCATGGCTTTCTGTAATCCTTCCCAGAACTTTGATGTAAAATAGGGATCTCTATCAGATACTATACTTTTTGGGACGTCATGAAGTCTGACTATATTATCCACATATAGCTTGGCCAGCTTCTCCATGGTATATTAAGGTCTGATAGCGATGAATCAAGCTGTCTTGGGAAGTCGATCGACTATAACCCATACTGCATCCACTGACCTTGGTGTCAAGGGTAGGCCAGTGACGAAATCCATTATGATACAATCTCACTTCCATGCTGGCTCCGGTAGTGGTTGTAGAAAACCTGCAGGTCTTTGTCTTTCAGCTTTAACTTGCTGGCAATTTAGACATTGGAATACGAACCGAGCTACATCCGCTTTCATACCCCTCCACCAATATAATCTTCTTAAATCATGGTACATCTTGGTGCTTCCTGGATGTACCGAATATGGGGTGTAATGAGCTTCTGTCATAACTCGATCTCTGATATATGAGTTCTCACTCTCAGGTATACGTAATCGTCCACGATACCTGAGTACCTTGTCTGAATCCAAAGTAAAGTTAGGATTACTTTTACCCTTCTTTAGATCTTCTTGCACAGTCTTGAGGTATGGATCCTGTAGGATTGCTACTTTAACCTCATCTATGAGATCCGATGAGATCTTCAAAGCTGCGAACATCAACGTGAACTTATGAATTAAGCCCTGTTCCACTGGATCTCCTGCAGTTTCTAATATATACTCTTCATCATTTTCTATTTAGCTTGAGGCTGCAGCACACAATGCAGCGTTCGTACTAGGTCCTGCCTCAGGTTTTAATGCCCACTTTCTACTTAAGGCATCGGCCACAACATTTGCCTTACCCGGATGGTACTGGATGCCACAATCATAATCTTTTAATAGTTCCAGCCATCTCCTCTGTCTCATATTCAGGTCCTTCTGAGTGAAAAGGTAAGTTAAGCTCTTGTGATCCGATTTAATCTGAAACTTTTCACCGTAAAGATAGTGCCTCCAAGTCTTGATTGTGTGAATGATCGCTGCTAACTCTAGATCATGCGTAGGATAGTTCTTCTCATGCTCTTTCAACTGTCTTAATGCGTAGGGAATCACCTGTTCTCCTTGCATTAACACACATCCAAGACCTAACCCTGAGGCATCTATATATAGGGTCAACGGTAAGCCTGGTGCTGGAATGGTCAAGATAGGTGCAGAGACTAGTCTTGACTTCAAAGTCTGAAAGCACATTTCACACTCATCCGTCCATATGAACTTTTTCCCTTTCTTGGTTAGTCTGGTAAGTGGAACTGCAATTCTTGAGTAGTCTTCCATGAATCTTCTATAGTAACCAGCCAATCCAAGGAAACTACGAATCTCTGCAACTGATTTCGGTGGATCCCATCCTACTATAGCTGCGATCTTGCTTGGATCTACCTTGATACCGTCTACAGATACTACGTGACCCAAGAAGGCCACTTCTTTCAGCCAAAATTCACACTTTTTGAACTTGTCGTAAAACTTTTCTTTTCTCAACCGTTGTAGAGCTGCTCTCAAATGTGTTGCATGAGTCTCCCTGTCTTGTGAGTAGACCAATATGTCATCAATGAATACAATGACCAAAGTATCCAACATGTCATGAAACACTCGGTTCATCAGTTCCATGAACGACGCTGGAGCGTTAGTCATCCCGAATGACATTACAAGGAACTCATAATGTCCATACCTTGTCCTGAAAACAGTCTTCAGAATATCTCCTGCCTTGATCTTCAATTGGTGATACCCTAATCTAAGATCAATCTTTGAGAAAACCTTTGTACCCTGCAACTGATCAAACAGATCATCGATCCTAGGCAAAGGATATCGGTTCTTGATGGTTAACTTGTTCAGCTCTCGGTAGTCGATACATAACCTGTAAGACCCATGTCAATCTAACCCGGCCTTACCACCTTGAACCAGGTTTACCCATCATGGTCGAGTCAAATGGACCAAGGGCGTGAAGGAGATAGAGATCCCAGGTATCAAATCGACCCAAAAACACTTAATTTGAAGGGAGGGTCGCATACCCAGCTAAGCAGGGTCGGACCTCCCAAAGCAGAAAGTCAGACCCTCAATTTGAAGGGAGGGTCGGACATCTTGAGCCCTAGGGTCGACGGGATCATCGACCCTCCCATCGACCCTCGGTTGTCTCCAAAACTAAAATTAGGAAATTTCCTAATTTTTGATTTGGATTCTTTCCTAATCTCAATGGGACTTATTTAGGATGTTCCTACTCTATTTAAAGGACGTCCCTAAGCCTCTTTCACTCCTTTCACAACCCTAATTGAATTGAGAGAAAGAGAAGAGAAGGAAAAGAGGAAGAAGAGAAACAAGGAAGAGAAATTAGCCAAAAGAGAAGAGTTGCAGAGAAGGAGTATTCTTCTTAGGTATGGATACTAATTCCATGAGATTCTACAGACCTTAGGTTAGATATTAATGGGAGTGTGATCTCGAAGAAACCCAAACCATCAACCCATGGTTAAGTTTTCATGGAAAACCATAGGAGAATGCATGAAAGCTATCTAGGTGGATTATACATGGTTTCAGACCATGGAATGAATGTAGAATGGAATGTAGGAGCAAGCCATAGGATCCCAAGCACGAAGAATGGACTAAAAGAGGGAATTGGACCAAAGTGCATCGAGGGTCGCACCGAGGGTCGATGACCATCCGACCCTAGGTGATCCTGACCATCGACCCTCAGTGTTCGAAAAGTTCAGAGTTTGGGGAGGATTACACCCAGGGTCGATCATGACTCCGACCCTACCTCCGACCCTCAGTTGACAGAAGGGTTTTTAAATTCAGAATTAATTTTAATTAAATTTTATCGACTTTGTTAGGTCTTCTAGCAATATAATAACATTATAAAGGTGATTCTAACGCTTGGAAAAGTATCTATTAGCAAGCTAAGGTGAGGAAACAGAACTCTAAACTAATTGGTTAATAACAAACAGTTTTCTATTTTCTTGAGTCCAATGCCATGCTTGATTCTATGCGAATATGTTTGTAATGTGCATACAACATGTCATCCAATATTTTTATTATTTGTTCATGCATATTTACTTTATTGTTTATAATATGATGATGATGATGATAGGAATAGGCATGTGATTGTAAGTGTGTGGTTGGTGTACTTGATGCGAGCGAGTATCAAGGGAGGTGTGATGAGAACGTCAATAAACGTTAACCTTTGGCGGGTCTCAGCACTTTAGCTCTATCTCCAACTCAAGTCTTGTGCATTAGCATCGTCGTATCGCCATTACCTTAGCAGAACTATTGTGTCGTAGAGTATCAGGGGAGGTGGTCTCGGTCCTTGTAGTCTCTGACTCTACCGGGGGGCCTTAGCTCTATCTCTATGGATATTCTGAGGGATGCTGGGGTGAGGCCTTGGATACACTGTTTGGCATTAGGATTGGTTAGTTGCGAGCCCAGTTTGCAAGCCCTCGCTAACAGGGGCTTACGTATTGGTATGGTATTATGTAGCAATAAACGTTAACCTTTGTTATATAATGTCATGATTAGGGTGGATGGGGACGACGATAAACGTTAACCTTCGGGCGGACTTCAACACCCTGTGTATAGAGGCGGGGTCAATAAACGTTAACCTTTGACCACCCAACCTTTCTATTGCGCATTGCAAACTATAAACCAGACCAAAGATATGAATTGATTGCATGCATATGTATTGTTGCATTGTTTTGTCTACTCACTGAGCCGTGATGTGTGCTCACCCCCTCGACGTCGAATATTTTTAGTTGATGATGCAGGTTATACGGTTGAAGATTATATGAATGCTCCAGCATACGGGAACGTGGCGGCGATGGAAGCTGAAGCTGAAGTAGATACACATGACTCCTTTTGCGAGTGCAACTCATGTGTATTCGACTAGATTTTTCTTAGGTTTCTTTATTTGAATTTAATAAAGACATGTATTTGATAATTATTTATGTCCCAGTTGATACAGAATAATTTGCTATTTAATATTTATATCACAGTAGATTCTCAGTTCATTTATTTATTAAATTTCCGCTATTGTGTATTTACTCTGATTATGATTACGGGTGTGTGGGAGTTTAGATAATGCGGGGATAGCCTACTTGAGATCCTGGTTGAACCGTTGGTTTGTTAGCGGTTCATCACACCATTCTGAACAGTGCAGAATTGGGGTGTGACAACTTGGTCTCAGAGCATCTCAGGCCTTGTCCGCTAAACTAACATACATTCGAGACAATTGTGAACTGAGATAGGATAAAAGTAAAAAACAGTAATATAAACACACTGTAAGCACAAGTGATGATTGAGACCAAATTTAAAAAGTGAATAATGCATCTATTAAAGGGGAAACAAGTTACATACAATGAGAGAGAGAAACAAAATGTATATACACAACTAGAGCAGAGTACAGTCCACAACCCGGGCCGGTTTACTCGTAATACAAGAAAAATAAAAGTACAATCAAGAAGCTGGAGGTGAAGGAGGAGGCGGGGCCTCACGATCTCTCGTCATAGTCCTCGGCATAGACTCTAGTCAACCGGGCTATCCGAGTCCGGGTCGTCCCGCAGACTAGCAGTGAGATCGGCTACCCTCCGATCAGTCGCACGCTGTACCTCTATAAGCTCTCCCATCCGTGTGTCTGATATGCGCTGGGCGGCTAACAGCTCATCCACTCTCACACGTTGAGCATCTAGCAACTCCTCCATCCTCAGATCAGATCTGCACTGAGCCTCCCTGATCTCCTGCAACATCTCCATCATGTCAGAAGGTGGGAGTGAAGGACCAGCCTCAAGTGCAGGAGCCGCCTCAGAAGAAGTACCTACTCCAGCCGCATGTGTAGGGGAAGGCGGTGGTATCGAGTTGACATCCATATACATATGGTCGTCATCATCGACAGGATCCACACGAGCTCTAGCAGCGGTAGCAGCGGCCTCGGCGTCATCCATCTCGATACGAGTATGAGGGCACACGATCTCGTTCCTCTCCTCATTACTGACTTGGGCATCCCCCATACCCATCTTGCAGATAGCCTCCCAATCTAGAGGCGACGAGAAGGTCTTCTCCTCGGATCTTCTCATCTACCGAGTCAACCCCCCGACGGGTCGGTGGGATCAGATCATGCGTCCATAGGGCGATTACCCCTATGACCGGACAATGTAGCACTAATCATGGTCCGCATGATGATGTAGGGAAGGCGCCCACCGACCGTTGCGGTGCAGATACTATAGATTAAAAACCCGGGTCAGCTAAGAAACCCTCTCATAGTGCCCACTCTGCGGGATCAGATTATGCTTTGGATAATCTTACGGAAGACCCGTGGAGCCGGAAGCGGATAACAAGCTCTCATCCGCCGATCAGGTTGTAGCAGCCGATTGTCGATCTCTGCCCTCATCTCCATGGAAACAACCGGGGCTCTCCGGGCGCAAGGTACACCATGGGGCCATCATAGGGTATGCCCAACAGATCGGCCAGTTGCCGATAATCAAAGGAAATGTGCACCCCTTTAACGTAACTGGTGATGCGCAACTCTTGACCATGCTCGACGTCATTGTAATTCCCCACCACCTGAAGATTACAATAGAACTGGCGCACCAAATCCGAACATGTGCACATGCCGTAGGTGATGACAGGGAGCCACCCCATGTCACCAAATGCTCTCTCTACGTTGAACAAGGCTAGCTCAGCCAAGTTCACCATACGACTACCCTCCACTTTCTTACAGGCATAGTCATCATACTGTGCCTCGGCTTCATTAGAACGAAAGCGAAGCGGATCGTGAACTCTGGGTATCTTGGTACGAGCCCTGGTATCTGCAGATAAGAAAGAGAAAGGGAGACAAGGAGTTAATAGGGTAAAAATCTGAAATTAACGATGTAAGTTGCCCAAAAGACTCACTTTGCACCATACACGTGAGCGGGAGGACTTACTTAGGTTCCAACACACCCTACGACACTCACACAGTAGGAAATGGAAACCCACGAAGACCAATTTGAAGAAATTTCAAGAAATCGAAAATTTTAACAAATTAGGGCAAAAATAACAAATTTTTGAGTTTCTCGGTAACCAACCGATGAAAATCAAAAAATTTTGAGGGCTTTCGTTCCTCGAGATACCAATAACAAAAACCCCCAATAAAAATCGAATTTTTACGGTTGGAAAAAGTTAAATTTGAAAAATACAAGTTAAATGGACAAAAACCTAGAAAATAAAACCTAAAAACAGGTAAAGATGGGAGAACATACCTATATGGATGACGTGGACGTTGAAACCCGGACTCAAACCAACCAAAAACAGTGGAGTGGCACTGTAGCAACTCAGAGGGGAGAGACGAGTCGAAACAGGAGGGAAATAATAAGAAATGACCCAAAATCGGATCTTAAAAATCTGATTTTTAGTTTGAGGGTCGGACAATTCGACTAGACCCATCGACCCTCGAATCGACCCTCCCATCGACCCTCGGCTCTCGGGAATCTGACAGAAAATTAAGGGTCGGAACTGAGGGTCTGACACCCATCGACCCTCACATCAACCCTCAGCTCTCGGGAAGAACAGGTTATTCCTAGGGTTGGATACTAAGGGTCGGACATACCATCGACCCTCACCATCGACCCTGCATAGAAAAGACAGTAATTTTTCTTTAAAAATGAGCTGGAATTGGAATTTTAAATCGGTTAGTGTGCCTACATGAAATATAAATAACTTTTCACCTATTTTGATAATTTTCAGGCACCACCAATCACAGAAGGAATTATATCTGGACGTAGGGTAACCCGACAGAACCGAAATGCAGTTCCACCACCACCACCCATGGAGGAGACCAGTCAGGAAAATAATTATGCACCGGGTAATCCAGAACAGGCAAACCCTACAAATTTGCCACCTCCACCACCAGGGCTAACAACCGTGGTGATGAATCTTGCTCAGCAGCTGCAACAGATGCAACACGCACAGGCCCATATGCAAGTTGCGATGGGTATTATCTTTCAAGCCACTCAAGCTGCACCTATGCAGACATGACAAGCCAGTGCAGCACCGGTGGGTAACCACCCAGCACCTCAGACACCTCAACAACCTGCTGCACAGATTCCAGTACAGGCTCTGGAAGCAGCTCAGGTTAATTACCAGTATCCACCCCATATGTTTGGGGCATATCCCCAAAATCAGTTGGATCACTCTCGATTGGTAGAGAGATTTTTGAAGATGAAGCCTAGGGAATTTAATGGCAAGCCGTCTGATCCATTATGGCCAGCACACTGGATAGACGAAATGGAGAGGAATTTCTTAATGATGACTATTACAGAGGATGAAAAAGTATTATGTGCCACCTTCATGCTCAAAGGCGATGCACATCACTGGTGGAAATCTACTCGGGACTATCTATTGACCAAGCATGCCCAACTGACTTGGACTGTTTTTTTTTTTTTTTGGGTAAATTAAACTTGATCCTTCGAGAAATATTTTCCACGAAGCTTCAGAGATTCTATGGAGAAGGAGTTTCTGAGTCTATATCAGGGACAGATATCAGTGGATGCATACCAACAGCGTTATGAAGAGCTGCTTTTCTTCGCACCACTGAGTATGCAGGAAGAAGAAACCAAAACCCGTAGGTTCGTCACAGGACTGAGAGGAAGCATCAGAGAGCACGTTCTGGGCTTGGAAAAGAAGATTTATAATGAAGCTGTCCAAATAGCTCGAGTTATTGAATCGAGCCAGAAGGAGAGTTATTTCACACAGAACCGGGGTATCAAAAGGCCAGCCGGAAATTCTTTTAACGGAGGCAATAACAAGACATATAAGCCTTTCCACCCCCAGAATTTTAATGCTGCAACTAAGACTACTCTAGGGACTCAACCTCAGCCCAAGCCGAATTCTGAAAGCCCAAAGTGTTACAACTGCAATCAACCGGGACATATGGCAAGGGAGTGCCCTAAGCCCAAGAAGCAGTTCCATCAGGGACGAGTATATGATGTTACGTCCGAGGATGCGGCCGCATCACCCGATGTTGTCACAGGTATGACTGAAACTTTTGAAGTTGTAATTACATTGTGTGAGCATGTAGACTAAGTTAAAATAAATTACAGGTATCATACCTATAAATGGCACACCCGCCAGAGTACTCTTTGATTCAGGAGCTACTCATTCATTTATATCTGTGTCATTCGAAAAGAAGATAAACTTACCCATCAAAACATTAGACTTCAAATTACTTGTACGGTCACCGATGGGGTTAGAAGTGGAATTAGAAAAAGGATATGGACCATGTCCAGTCCGCATTGGTGAGAAAACCTTAGATGCAACTTTGATACAACTTGAGATGGCAGACTTTGACGTCATCTTGGGAATGGACTAGTTAGCTCGGCATTCTGCGAACCTACTATGCACCAAAAAGAAGCTAACATTTAAAGACCAAGCAGGAGCAGAATTCAGTTTTACGGGAACCAAACTTCCCCGTAGACGCAAGCTCATACTCTCAGCACTAAAGACTAAGAAGTGCCTTGAGAAGGGGGCAGTCGGGTATCTAGTATCAGTGGTCGACATAACCAAGGAAGCACCACAAATGGAAGATATTGAAGTCGTGCGGGACTATCCCGATGTATTTTTGGAGGAACTACCAGGTTTACCACCGGACCGAGCCACAGAGTTTGTGATAGATCTTGTACCTGGAGTCGCACCCGTATCAAAAGCACCTTATAGAATGGCTCCTACAGAATTGAAGGAACTGAAAGTGCAACTACAAGAACTACTGGACAAGGGTTATATTCGACCCAGTATATCACCATGGGGAGCGCCGATGTTATTCGTGAAGAAGAAGGACGGTAGTGTTCGATTATGCATCGACTATCGGGAGTTGAATAAACTGACAATCAAGAATCGATACCTGCTACCACAGATCGATGACTTGTTCGATCAGTTGCAAGGAGCAAAGGTATTTTCTAAGATCGATCTTTGATCGGGCTATCATCAATTGAAGATTAAAGAGGGTGATATTCCTAAGACAGCTTTCAGGACCAGATACGGACATTATGAGTTCTTGGTCATGTCTTTTGGATTAACGAACGCACCAACAACTTTTATGGAACCAATGAACCGGGTTTTCCACGACAAGTTGGATACGTCGGTTATAGTATTTATTGATGAAATATTGGTATACTCCAAGGACGAAGAAACTCATATCAAGAACCTAAATGCTGCCCTATATCGTTTAAGGAAAGAGAAGCTATATGCAAAATTTTCAAAGTGTGAGTTTTGGCTAAGTGAAGTCACCTTCTTAGGCCATGTAGTATCCGCTGAAGGAATCAAAGTGGACCCTAGCAAGATCGAGGCTATTGTAAAGTGGGATGCACCAAAGAGTGTTTCAGAAATTAGAAGTTTTCTGGGCCTAACTGGTTATTATCGGAGATTCGTAGAAGACTATTCCCGAATTGCCGTACCTCTCACAAGTTTAACTAAGAAAGGTGAAAGGTTCGTATGGACCGATAAATGTGAGAAGAGTTTCCAAACGCTGAAGACCAGATTGATATCCGCTCCGATTTTGACTATTCCCATTCTAGGACAGACATTTACTTTATACACTGATGCGTCGGGACTGGGATTGGGATGTGTGCTTATGCAAGGAGAGCAAGTGATTGCTTATGCTTCAAGACAGTTAAAGGTACATGAGAAAAATTATCCCACTCATGATCTGGAGCTAGCGGCAGTAGTGCATGCTGTCAAGATATGGAGACATTACCTATACGGGGAGAAATTCCAGATTAAGTCAGACCATAAAAGTTTTACTTATCTATTTAATCATAAGAAATTGAATATGAGACAAAGAAGATGGCTGGAACTATTGAAAGACTATGATTGTGATATCCAGTATCATCCGGAAAAAGCGAACGTAGTAGCGGATGCGTTAAGCCGAAAAGCAATGATAAAATCGCAAGGAGAGGTTAGCACAACTGCAGCAATGTGTACCACCGGAATGGTATTCAATCACGGCAATGAGCAATATGTGATAGACGCAACGGATGAGTCAGCCAACCAAGGGTTCATTCATCGGTTTTCAAATATGTTCGCCGCTCTGAAGAATATACCGGATATAATGGACGAAGTGAAGACAAATATCAAATCAGATCCTTATTTGAGAACAGTACAAGAAGATATCGAGAAAGGTAGGCCTAACCCTGTTCACCTTGGACGAAGAGAAGGTACTGAAATACAAAGGAAGAATATGTGTACCGAAAACAGAAAGTATGGACATTAGACACCGACTGATGAAGGAAGCCCATACCACCATTTATTCGATACATCATGGAAGTACAAAAATGTATCATGATCTAAAGAAACTATATTGATGGAGGGGAATGAAAGCAGATGTAGCCAAGTTCGTGTCTCAATGCCTAAATTGTCAGAAGATAAAGGCTGAACAGTAAAGACCCGCAGGACTGTTACAACCATTATCAGAACCAGCATGGAAATGGGACTGCATCACTATGGACTTCGTCACGGGACTACCACTGACTCCTCGAGTAGTTGACGCAGTTTGGGTGATTTTGGACCGTCTGACTAAAACAGCTCGTTTCATACCTACACGACCTCAGTATACATTGGAGAGGTTAGCAAAGATGTATGTGGATAATATTGTTCGATTACATGGTGTTCTAGAAAGCATTGTGTCTGATAGAGATCCACGATTTACTTCCAAGTTTTGGGAGGGATTGCAAAAGGCTATGGGTACAACATTGAAGTTCAGTACTGCATTCTACCCACAGACAGACGGACAGTCAGAGCGTACAATTCAGATTCTAGAAGATATGCTACGAGCATGTGTAATTGATTTCAAAGGATCGTGGGATGAAAAGTTACCATTGATCGAGTTCGCTTATAACAATAGCTATCAGGCTACTATACAGATGTCACCTTATGAGGCATTATATGGCAGAAAGTGTCGAACTCCTTTGTTTTGGAATGAAGTTGGAGAGCGTAGTATTGTTGGGCCAGAATTTATTGAAGAGACTTGCCGAGTGGTCGACATTATCAAAGAAAGAGTAAGAATAGCTCAGAATCGTCAGAAGCAATATGCAGATACTCGACGCAGAGATCTGGAGTTCGCCGTAGGTGATAAAGTATTTTTGAACGTATCGCCTATGCGAGGATTGAAAAGGTTTGGACAGAAAGGGAAACTAAGTCCAAGATATGTCGGGCCATATGAGATTCTAGCTAAGCGTGGTAAAGTGGCTTATCAGTTAGCACTACCACCATCTATGTCGAGTGTGCATGATGTATTTCACATTTTCCTATTGAAGAAGTATGTCAAGGATCCAACACACGTTTTGATAGTAGATTTGCCAGAATTGACTGATGATTTGACATTTGAAGTAACACCAACAGAAATCACCAGTTGAAAGGTTCAACGTCTACGCAACCGAGATATCTATTATGTTAAGGTCACATGGAAAAGTAGAGACATGGAAGAAATTACATGGGAGGAAGAAAATGCAATGCGGAAGCAATACCCTCACTTATTTGATTCAGAAGATACGTACAATTTTGAGGACGAAATTTTTATAAGTCGGGGGGAGTTGTAAGACCCGTGTCAATCTAACCCGATCTTACCACCTTGAACCAGGTTTACCCATCATGGTCGAGTCAAATGGACCAAGGGCGTGAAGGAGATCGAGATCCCAAGTATCAAATCGACCCAAAAATACTTAATTTGAAGGGAGGGTCGCATACCCAGCTAAGCAGGGTCGGACCTCCCAAAGCAGAAAGTCAGTCCCTCAATTTGAAGGGAGGGTCGGACATCTTGAGCCCTAGGGTCGACGGGATCATCGACCCTCCCATCGACCCTCGGTTGTCTCCGAAACTGAAATTAGGAAATTTCCTAATTTTCGATTTGGATTCTTTCCTAATCTCAATGGGACTTATTTAGGATGTTCCTACTCTATTTAAACGACGTCCTTAAGCCTCTTTCACTCCTTTTACAACCCTAATTGAATTGAGAGAAAGAGAAGAAAAGGAAAAGAGGAAGAAGAGAAACAAGGAAGAGAAATTAGCCAAAAGAGAAGAGTTATAGAGAAGGAGTATTCTTCTCAGGTATGGATACTAATTCCATGAGATTCTACAGACCTTAGGTTAGATATTGATGGGAGTGTGATCTTGGAGAAACCCAAACCATCAACCCATGGTTACGTTTTCATGGAAAACCATAGGAGAATGCATGAAAGCTATCTAGGTGGATTATACATGGTTTCAGACCATGGAGTGAATGTAGAATGGAATGTAGGAGCAAACCATAGGATCCCAAGCACGAAGAATGGACTAAAAGAGGGAATTGGACCAAAGTGCACCGAGGGTCGCACCGAGGGTCGATGACCATCCGACCCTAGGTGATCCTGACCATCGACCCTCAGTATTCGAAAAGTTCAGAGTTTGGGGAGGGTCGCACCCAGGATCGATCATGACTCCGACCCTACCTCCGACCCTCAGTTGACAGAAGGGTTTTTAAATTCAGAATTAATTCTAATTAAATTTTATCGACTTTGTTAGGTCTTCTAGCAATATAATAACATTATAAAGGTGATTCTAACGCTTGAAAAAGTATCTATTAGTAAGCTAAGGTGAGGAAACAGAACTCTAAACTAATTGGTTAATAACAAACTGTTTTCTATTTTCTTGAGTCCAATGCCATGCTTGATTCTATGCGAATATGTTTGTAATGTGCATACAACATGTCATCCAATATTTCTATTATTTGTTCATGCATATTTACTTTATTATTTATAACATGATGATGATGATGATAGGAATAGGCATGTGATTGTATGTGTGTGGTTGGTGTACTTGATGCGAGCGAGTATCAGGGGAGGTGTGATAAGAACGTAAATAAACGTTAACCTTTGGCGGGTCTCAGCACTTTAGCTCTATCTCTAACTCAAGTCTTGTGCATTAGCATCGTCGTATCGCCATTACCTTAGCAGAACTATTGTGTCGTAGAGTATCAGGGGAGGTGGTCTCAGTCCTTGTAGTCTCTGACTCTACCGGGGGCCCTTAGCTCTATCTCTATGGATATTCTGAGGGATGCTGGGGTGAGGCCTTGGATACACTGTTTGGCATTAGGATTGGTTAGTTGCGAGCCCAGTTTGCAAGCCCTCACTAACAGGGGCTTACGTGTTGGTATGATATTATATAGCAATAAACGTTAACCTTTGTTGTATAATGTCATGATTAGGGTGGATGGGGACGACGATAAACGTTAACCTTCGGGCGGACTTCCACACCCTGTGTATAGAGACGGGGTCAATAAACGTTAACCTTTGACCACCCAACCTTTCTATTACGCATTGCAAACTATAAACCAGACCAAAGATATGAATTGATTGCATGCATATGTATTGTTGCATTGTTTTGTCTACTCACTGAGCCGTGATGTGTGCTCACCCCCTCGACGTCGAATATTTTTAGTTGATGATGCAGGTTATATGGTTGAAGATTATATGAATGCTCTAGCATACGGGGCGGCGATGGAAGCTGAAGCTGAAGTAGATACACATGACTCCTCTTGCGAGTGCAACTCATGTGTATTCGACTAGATTTTTCTTAGGTTTCTTTATTTGAATTTAATAAAGACATGTATTTGATAATTATTTATCTCCCAGTTGATACAGAATTATTTTCTATTTAATATTTATATCACAGTAGATTCTCAGTTCATTTATTTATAAAATTTTCGCTATTGTGTATTTACTCTGATTATGATTACGGGTGTGTGGGAGTTTAGATAACGCGGGGATAGCCTACTTGAGATCCTGATTGAACCGTTGGTTTGCTAGCGGTTCATCACACCATTCTGAACAGTGCAGAATTGGGGTGTGACATAACCGTACACTACCATCCTTCCTCTTAACGAACAATACAGGTGCTCCCCATGGCGATATGCTTGGTCGTATGAAACCCTTATCTAGTAGTTCTTGTAATTGGGTCTTCAACTCCTTTAATTCAGTAGGAGCCATCCTGTACGGTGCCTTAGACACCAGTGCCGACCCTGGCATAAGGTCTATCACGAACTCTGTAGCCGTGTCTGGAGGTAGACCTGGTAGATCTTCTGAAAATACATCTAGATACTCTCGTACCACATCTAGATCTTTCATCTTTGGCACCTCAGTAGTTATGTCGACCACAGACACTAAGTACCCCACTCTTCCCTTCTCTAAGCATCTCTTAGCTTTTAGGGCGGAGAGGATCAACTTCCGCTTCCTAGGTAACTTGGTCCCAGTGAAGCTAAACTCTTTCCCCTTCTCATCTTTAAGCACAAGTTTCCTTTCACCACATAATAAGCTAGCTGAATGATGGCCTAGCCAATCCATTCCCAAGATGACGTTAAAGTCTGCCATCTCGAGTTGAACCAGATTTGTTTCTAGGTTTTGGCCCTCAATACTAACTGTACATGGCCCATAGTATTCATTCAACACCACTTCCACTCCCAACGGAGAGAGAACTATCAAGCTTGGGTTCAAACACTTGATAGGTAATTCCATTCGCTTCCCAAAAGAAATAGAAACGAAGGAGAGTGCGTGGCCCCAGAGTCAAAGAGTACTCTGACAGGTATATCAGCTATATTTAGATTCCCTGAAATTTAATTATCCGTTAGTTCTACATGCTCAAACATAACAAAATGGTAAGCCAAATAGGAAGGGATAGAATCATACCAGTAACCACATCAGGTGATGTGGCTGCCTCTTCAGCGGTAAATGTGAATACCTTTCCTTGCTGTGGCAGTTGCTTCTTGGGTAGAGTACAGGTCTTTACATACTGACCCAATTACTGACAGTTGAAGCATTTGACATTTGGGTTCTGTCCAGCAAACTGTAACGATGGTGGTGCAGTAGTGTTCCTTGCAGGCACCACAGCAGACTGAGCCCTGTATGGGCGGAATGGTCTAGTATTGCCTCCACCTGAAGTCTCAGTAGCAGGCCTCTTCAGTCCCCTGTTTTGAGCAAGAAAGCTATCTCTTTGGCTGGATTCAATTTCCCTGGCAATCTGTACAGCCTCATTATATATCTTTTTCTCCAAACCCAAGACGTGCTCTCGGATACTTCCTCGCAATCTCATGGTAAACCTACGGGTCTTGGTTTCTTCTTCTTGCATGTTTGCCGGAGCGAAGAAGAACAGCTCTTCATATCTCTGCTGGTAAGCATCAACCGTCGACTGGGATTGTTGCAGGTTCAGGAATTCCTTCTCCATTTGATCACGGAAGCTCTTTGGAAAGTACTAATCAAAGAAGGCTCCCTTGAATATTTCCCAATCGATCTGAGTGTGTTTTACCTCTAAGTATGTCCGGGTAGAATTCCACCAGGCATTTGCGTCTTCCTTGAGCATGTGCGTAGCAAACAACACCTTCTCGTCCTCTGTACAAGTCATCAACCAGTAGTTCTTCTCTAAGTCAGCAACCCACTGTGCAGGCCACAGTGGTTTCCTTGGTTTCCCTGTGAAAGTAGGGGGTTTTAGTTTTAAGAACCTATCCACTGCTCGACTTAGGTCATTCTGCCCCTGTGCATTCATTCCATACCATGGTGGTGGGTACGGATAGATTCCTTGATAGGCAGACGACGATGGAAATTGGTGTGGTGGTTGTAGATTTTGTCCTTGTCCCATCGGCCCAGTACTACCATCCATTGGCAGTGTGGTGTTATTTCTTCCAGACTCAGGCGTACCTTCTGTAGGAATATATCCCGGTGGCCTGAACATCTTCAGCATCTCGTTTAGGAATGTTTTCTGCTGAGCTTCCATCTGAAAAACCAGATTCGTCACAATTGTTTCAGAGTTTGTGTGAGGGGGTCCTGGCAAATTTGTTGGTGCTCTGGGACTCTGCCTTTCTTTACCGTTTGTGTTTACATTTTGCTCATCAACAGTTCCTGTTTCCACATTGTCCTTGTCTTGGCGTACCCTGGAGTGGTGACGCCTTCTTGAGTCTCTACGACCGTTTCCGCCTACCATCTCAGATTAGTATTCCTGCTTGGATCTGAGAAGAAGACATAACACATGAGGTATAATCGAATGGTCATAATAGTGTTAGTCTTTAACAAGTGCAAGGAGAAACTCGTAAGGAAACTCAAATCAAAATTTTACAAATTTTTCCCAAAATTTTCTGGGTTTCCATTAGTTGTTCGGTCGCAACATACCGGTCGTGGCATTGTATATGGTAGTGCGACCGGTATGTCCAGGTGGACAAACTTCTCGGATTCTCGAGGGGTACCGGTCGATGTATCGGTCGCAACCCTGTGGGAAATGGAGCGACCGGTATAGTCGACCGGTCAGAATTTTCTCCTGACCTAGGGGTACCGGTCGACTTTACCAGGGGGTACCGGTCGACCGGTATGGGCAAAACCGTCGACCGGTATGCCCAGAATCCTCTTTAAAATCGGGAAAAGTGAGATTTTTCTCACTTTTCCTTTCTTCTTCCTCTCCGGTGGCGATTCCTCTCTGGCTCTGTGAGTTGCTACAGTCCGACCGGTGGTCTTAGAAGCTATTTTCTTCCAATCAAGACCTAGAACATCGCCTCCAAGAAAGTTCCTTCCTTCCATTTATCATTTTTACATCGTTTCTTCATGGTTTCATACCCAAAAACTAGGTTTTTCTTAGTTTGGAAGATTCTAACAATAGGAACTCTTTTTCTTCAGCTTAGAAAGGGTTTAGGGATCTCTATGAGCAAAAGCCCTCAACCAATTTAAGGTTCCACCGAATGGTTTTCAAAAAAAATTGAATTTTTCGGTTTTTAACTTAGGTTTTTACAAGGAATCAAAATTTTCTAAAAATTCCTAAATTTCTTATTTGATTGATGTATGATTGGTTTCCATGAGGTTTTTGAGGGTTACGTAGGTCCTCCTCCCCAGGTTTTGGGTGAGTTCGAGGCTTTTTCTTAAATTACTGTCGTTATGCTGCCAAAATTTCAAAAATTTCTAACCCATTTCTCTTTGTTTTGTCTTTGTTTTGTAGCTCATCATGTCTCAACGCAGAGGTGCGGGTAAATGTTCATTTGGTTTTGGCATGAATCGTCTGCATCCTCCTGTTCCACAACTCGATGAGCGGTGGTTTCGTTCTGAGGTGGCACAAGCCTGCTTCCCTTGGTTTGACGAGAAGAATATCGAGTCAGGGCGACGGGTGAACCTGGAGCAGCTTCAGTGGTTTGATGTGGAAGCAGCTTTTGGTAGACTTGGGTGGTTGCCCGTTATTACCTACACTATGACCACCCGCCCTAACCTAGTCAAACATTTCTACGCCAACTTGGAAATAGAGGGAAATGTCAATGACTTCAACCAAGGTAGGGAACTCCGCCTTACCAGTCTCGTCAAGGGTGTCCCCATCTCCTTCAACACTCACCAGCTCGCCGATCTCCTAGGGATTCCCAATGATGGTGACTTGGTCTACTGCACCCCTAAGATGAAGGGCTTTCTCACTAAGGATCTGCGCTAGGATATTTCGGAGCAGATACTTAACCCTGGAGTGCCTATGAAGGCTGCTAACTTGAGGCCTGTTCCCCAGGTATATTGTCGCATCATCCAACACAATATTATGCCTCAGAGCGGCCATTACAGTGAGTTGTCTCAGCTCACTCAGTATTTGACCTATTGTGTCTGCAATGGGGAGCGGGTCTGTCTCCCCTACATCATTATCAGGACCATGCATCAGGCTACTCTGTCCGATCAGGCCAGTAAACTTCCATATGGCCGACTCATCACCACTCTTCTGTAGCGATTACGAGTGGACATGAGAGGTGAGACTGCCGTTGAGGACACTATGACCTCGGACATTGACTGGGATGCCATTCTCCGGATGCAAATGGACAACCTACCGATCAGCAATGAGGAGTTAGAGGCTCGTCCTCGCCCACTTAGGAGGGTAACAGTCGCAGCAGCAACAACAGCAGCCAATGCGGCTCATGCAGCAGAGGCAGGGGGTGATGATGAGGGTAACGATGATCAGAGGGGGATGTTCCAGCACCAGCACCACAGCCCACGCATGCAGTGGGACCATCTCAGCCTCCTCTCGATATCGTGATGGGTATGTCCACGGAGATCCGAGATGCCCAGCGAGAGATGAGCCGTGACCTAGAGCGCCTTACTCGCAGCCTCAGAATCACCCAGGAGCAGGTGCACTGGCTCAGGGTAGCCTACGAGCGTGATTATGACATCGCTGACCCCATTCCTCCTATGCCCCCAACCCCATGATAGACCTCTTATTTTCCTCTCTTTCACAGCATGGTTTATATAACAGAGTAACTGTCCGATTTGTGGACTGTACCCTGTAACACAATTAACTTATCACTCTTTGGATGTTTATGATTATTTTTACTCTTGATACAGTTTTCTTTTCAATTTAGTGGAAGTTTATGATTTTTCTCACCTATCATTCAAGTTCCTATCTAGAGCATGACTGTTTATTAATTTCACCTTTAGTATAGTACATTATGCTCTTTCGTATTTAGTCTCAGGCATCAAACAAGTGCTTAAGGTGGGTTTTTATTAAAGCTTTTAATTTTTCCTATCTCAGTTCATCGACTTAGTTAAGTGTAAATATGGTCTGTTGGACAGAGCCTAAGAGCTCTGATACCAAGTTGTCACACCCCAATTCTGGCTGAACCAGAAGTGTAAGTGAACCGTCACTGAACCAACGGTTCACATCAGGATCTCAATTAGACCGTGTCCACTCATACAAACCATTGCACATAACCATAATCAGAATATAATAAAATACAGCGGAAGTCGTAAATAAAATGAACTGAGTGATCTATTGATAAATTTAAATTGAATATCCAATTATTCAAATATCGAAACTTAATTAAATATCTTTATATCAATTGTATCTTCAACCAAATATAATTAAAATAAATTAAATCAACTCCTAGAGGTACACGCAGAAAGGGCACTAGCATGAAGCGTCAAGCTCGTCCTCTCCTGCTTGCACTTCCAAAGCAGCAACACCTCCATACGCCAGAGCATCCATATAGTCCTCAACAGTATAACCTGCATCAACATCTAAAAATAATGTGTACACAAGAGTGAGCTCACAACTTAGCTCAGTAAGACAATCAGACAATGCAACAAATATATACATGAGTAACATCCACATCATGGTCTGGTTTTAAGTTTGCAATGTGCTATAGAAAGGATTGGCAGCCACCGCACCTCTATACACGAGTGTGTGAAGCCTCCCAATGGATCAAACACCACTGTCGTCCCACATGCACCCTACCATTGAATAGAGATAGAGCTAAGGAATCCAGATCAAATACCGCCAATACCTCCCCTGATACTCTAACCATACCAACATGTAAGCCCCTATTGGCGAGGGCTTGCAAACTGGGCTCGCAACTAACCAATCCTATATGTCATCACAGTAGGCCTTGTCCCAGCGCAGCTCCCTACGGCATAGAGATAGAGCTAGAGTCTAGTGGCCAGGCCGGAGACCACAGTGCCACTTCCTCTCCCTGATACCCTACCCGCACTAAGCATGCTAAGACAGAATGATACGAATGGTGCTAGTGTGAGGAATGATCTCAAACCTCCAGTCCTTTCCATTCCACACACCAACGAAAATAATCACATGCCTAACAGTCACAACCTAGCATAGCAAGTATGCATCAATAATAATAATAACTGAAAGTAAAGGATGACATGCGAGAATGAACAAACATCAATCTACAGAACCATAATTATTAACAACGATTTACTGTTATTAAATTATTAGGGTTTAGGTCCGATTCCCTTACTTGACGCTTGTTTGATAGCTTGCTCCGTGTCACAGTATTCAAACGTGCTATCACAAGGTCCTACACAATGTTAGGGTTGTATTAGAATAGTTTTCTTAGGGTTTACATTGGTCGAAAAACCAACTAGGTCAAAAACACTCTTCACAAAGCAGATCGGTCACAGGTACCGGTCGTAGCACTGTGGGGAAAACCTGCATCCGTTATGGTCAACCGGTCCCTACAGACCAGTCCCCGGGAGGTACCAGTCACAATACCGGTTGCATATGGTGCGACCGGTATGGTCGACCGATATGTCTCGGTGCAACCGGTTTGGTCGACCAGTATGTCTCTGGAAGACCATACGCTTAGTTCTCACCTTCCGTCGGTCACCCTCTAATGATCCTAGGGTTTCTCCTACACATTCTAGGTCTGAATACTGAGTTAGAGTTGTTTCCAACTCCATTCAAGTCCTAGCCTCGATGATCTTTGACTTAGAACTTGAATCTAGGGTTTACGACTAATTTAGGGTTTGACGGCAAACAAGGTTTAGATCAATACCTGCTTTGCATGGTATTGATCCAATTATAACTAACCATCCTAGAATACTTAATGTAGAGGAAGTTTTAAGTACTTACCGTCGACTCGCGGCAATGTGTTCTTTGTTGAACGGTAATGGCGGCTCTTCCCTCTCCTTCCTAGCTTCTTCTCCTTCTTCAACCTCTTTCTCCTTTCTAGGGTTTGTGAGGATCAAAGGAAGAGGTTTTAGAAGGTTTAAGGGTCCTTATATGGGCTAGGATTAGGTCTAGGAAGCCTCCTAAGATTAGGAAAGTCCTTCGGTTTGAAATTTGGAAAGTGGGATCCGTAGAGATCCGTTTTCGGATCCATGCTGCGCAGGCCATACCAGTCAACCATCGACCGGTACCATAGACCGGTACCATCGACCGGTATGAAGTTTTTCATACTTGAATTGGTCTAATTGGTCCGATTTCATACCTAGTTGTCATCCGCTTGTCCCGTATGGTCCAGTGATGATTGGAAGACCTATTACGACATGAAACAAGGTTTAGATAAGGTTCATGGAGTGCGTGTCTTAGAGAACCCAAACCCCCCAAAACAATATGTACAAACATAAATAATAATAGCCCTAGATCTAGCATCCAATGTTAGTCAATCAATGTAAGGAAAGTGAATCAGGAGTCTGAATGTAATATCCCCAGCGGAGTCGCCACTATGAGGACATAGTGTCCACCCACACTGAAATGGACAGTGAATGATTTGGAGTCGCCACCTAGATTAAGGTCTAGGACCTAAAAATGTAGTCACATCATGAGATAAGACTTCTATTGACTCATGACCCAACATATCGGCTTTAGTCTATCAAAGAATGGGTAAGCGTTCAAGGTATAGTTTGGGAAGGTGTCAGGCACCCAAAGCTGCCCGATCTGAAAATCGGCCTCCTATATGATTCTACTTTCCTTAAACTCTATGGTTTTGACTGTTCATGGTCAATGAATAATGACTATGGCTCATGGGGGATCCTATGCCAAGTTTCTAAATTCTTCTAACCTAAGTTCAGCCAAACATGTTCTCAAAGTAAATAAACAAACAAAATAATATACAGTGAACCGAACCAAAGATGGTTCGGTGATGGACTGAATCTGAGATGTCCAGAACATCTCAAGTTGCCTACATATTCCAATCCTGAAAATCAAGTCCAAAACTTAGTTCGAAACAGAAGGTGATTAAAGTTTATAGATTTGGATTATGATTAAGCTTCCTTAGATTCAATTGTTCAAATTGAAATTGATGATGATTGAGATTGAATCTAGAGATAGCCTAATGGATCGAAGTGAAGATGGATTTGGAAATGGATATGGATGTGGATATGGAGGACCTAAGGATACTAAGATGGGGTACCATACTTGGAGAGTCCTCTAAGTTGCCTATGTATTCTAGAGGTCATGGAAATCAGGTACAACGTAGTTCATTGCTGGGTGGATTGGATAGCCTCAGGGACTAAGATATGCAAGCACTCTTAGGGAGTAAAGTATGTGTACTCTCAGGGAGTAGGTATGTCTCTCAGGGAGGAAAAGTTTCTCTCTCAGGGAGTAGAATGTGTCTCTCAGGGAGTAGGTATGTCTCTCAGGGAATAGATATGTCTCTCAGGGAGTAAAGTGTATGTCTCTCAGGGAGTAGGGTGTGCCTCTTAGGGAGTAAGGTGTGTGAGGGTATATTGATTGAGGTGTGGAACTGTAACTGGGAGTTTCCCAGACTACCTACGTATCTTAGGTTTGCCCTAAGAATTAGGATCTACGTAGTTCGGAACGAATGTGGATTGCTCATTGGGCGACCCGCTTGGGTGGGAATATGGGTGATCCCACAGGACCAACGATCTACGTTTGGATTCACATCACACCTATTTAGGTCTCTATACCCTATGAGAAATGAACCGAGGGGCAAGGATCGTCCTAAAACTACCCTTGTAACCGACAATCCTGATTTTTGGAATTGTGTTGGGCTAGGCTTTATGATTCTTGATTAAGACTTTTATCATTTTCTCATTAGTACCCTTCCCATAAATGTGGGTGCCTACATGCACGTCCCCACACCTAGGAATGTCTTCTATCAGTGTGCATGCACGGCAGTTCGACTAGGGTGTAGCAGAAAGTAAGTTCTTTGCCAACAATAGATATCATTCAAGCATAGCATTAGCAAACATAACACACATGGTAGTGTGCACAAAGCTAGCAGTGTAAGCATTCTAAACACGGTAGGGCACAATATGACAGTGTAATCAAGTGAACATGGTAGATGCATGGATATAACATTGTAGACAATATCAAATCCTCAATCTAACAGTTATATCTCTTCAAAAAATGATGATCATGATCAACACTTAGATTTCATCAAAACAGCCAAGATCAATGGCTTAGATCTCACATCAAGTTATAATCATGATCAATGACTCATATCTCATCAAAATAGCTAAGATCTACGGCTTAGATCTCACAAAAGATAATTTAACGATTCAGATCACTCATCAAGATAATCCAACCGTTTGGATTCATCAAAAATACTCATTATCAAGATCCATTGGTTCAAATCACTCAAAATTACTCACAATGAAAATCCAACGATTCAAATCACTCAAGATCATAATCCAATCATTCATATTCATTTAAATCATTCCCAAAGATAATTTAGCGGTTCAGATCACTCATCATGATAATGCAACAGTTCAGATTGATTAAAATCTCCCCTAAAGACAATCTAACAATTTAGATAGCTCATCATGATAATCTAACCATTCAGATTCAAAAAAGTCACTTATCAAGACAATCTGATGGTTCAAATTGCTTAAAATCTCATCTAATGACCATATTAAAATTCACATTAAAATTTTATGATCAATGAATGTTTTTTATTAACATCAAAATTTCAGATCAATGGCTATGATCAACTCATTAAAATTCTAATCATATGGTCATGATCAATTCTCATAAAATTCAAATCATGTGGTTGGATCAATCACATTAAAATTCCAATCACATGGTCGGATCAATTATATAAAATTCTCATAATTGGTCAGACCAATCACATAAAAATTCCCATTATATAGTTGGACCAATTACATAAAATTCTCATAATATGGTCGGATCAATTTTCATCACATTCTCAATCATATGGTTGGACCAATCACATAAAATTCTCATAATTCGTTAAACCAATCACATAAAAATTCTCATTATATAGTCGGACCAATTACATAAAATTCTCATAATATGGTTGGACCAATCACATAAAATTCTCAATCATATGGTTTGATCAATTTTCATCACATTCTCAATCATATGGTTGGACCAATCACATAAAATTTCCAATCGCATAGGATCAATTTCATCACCCAAAATACAAGATCAACGACCATATTTTAAACATCTATCAATCCAAGATCAATGGCCATGATTATATCCTCAAAAAAAATCAGTGGGCCAGATTTCATCTTATAAAAATTCATAATCGAAGGGCCAAATTTAAATCACATTAAAATTCATAACCAATGAGTGAGATTGCATAATGTAATTATAATAATACCATATACTAGGTATTGTACAAACAGGGAATTCCAAAGGTCAAAATACGATATACACTATGTAATCAAAAAAAAATTATATACAAGGTATCAAAGATTAAAATAAATGTACATAACATATACGTACTATCATGTAATATGCATATACTCAAGAATTAAAAATCAAATAACAACAATGCATGCAAGTTACATGTAAACCGGGAAGAAGAAAAGAGAACTAACCTGGTTGGAGGTGTTGCCGATGGTCGTCGCAGGGTGTCGCGAGGGTCGTCGGGTCATCTATGATGATCGTCGGAGGGTGTCGCAAGGTGGTCAGAGATGAATCGAAGATGGTGATGATGATGAACAAAAGGTGGGAGATGGATTGAAGATGGTGATGATGATGAACAGAAGGTGGGAGATGGCTTCATGGGTTGCTGGTTTGGAGTGGCGATGAGGATAAACAGCAAGTGATGGTTCGGTGGGTGGCAGGGGAAGATTGGAGAAAGGTCTCCTCCCTCTAAAACAGGCTCAGTCCTTCAAACTCTCCTCTTATGCTTGCAGGTGGATAGCTTTGGGACTAGGCTCAAGGAGATGGAGGTGGCAGTTGGGTCTCAGGGAATGGGTGCGAGATGGTCGACAGTAGTAAAGAGGGATGGGCGGTGGATTAAAGGAGTATGGAGGTGGAGTGTTGTAGGTGGCTGGATTTAAAGAAGGGCAAGCGGTGGCAGGCTTCTATTTCGGCTAAGTGAATTAATGAAGCATGGGAGGTGGCTGGTTTTTGGGGAGAAGAAGCAGAGGTGGCAGCACCTCCACCGATCTTCTCTCTTCTTCTCCTTGTTTTCTATCCTCTCTCTCCTCTCATGTTTCTCTCTCTCTTCTCTCTTCGTCTGATCCTCTCTCTCTCTTCCTGTGTTTCTCTCTCTCCTCTATCCTCGTCTGATCCTCTCTCTTCCCGTGTTTCTCTCTCTCCTCTATCCTCGTCTGATCCTCTCTCTCTCTCTTATCTCTTTCCATTCTCTCTTCTTTCTTTCTCTTCGATTCTCTCTCCCCGTATCCTTTTTTATGTTCTCTCTCTCTTTTCTCTCTTGTCGGATTCCATTATCTTAGTCTTCTTTACATGTATATTATATATAATAATATAATATATATAAATATATATAATATAACATATAATATATATATATATATATATATATATATATATATATATATATATATATATATATTATATATAATATATAAATGCATATGGTATATCTCATATATATAATATATATAAATACATAAAGTGCATGCATGCACATGGGCTGACCAGACTCGGTCAGGAGCGGTCTGGGCTGGGTCAGGCTGGACTGGTCGAGCTTGACTGGGTTGGAATGAATTGGGTTTGAGCTGACTTGGGTTGAGTTGGGTTTGAACTAGTTTCTCTCTCTTTATTATGGGTCATTTCAGCTTGCAACTCCGCATGAAAAATTTCGACTACCTCTGTCTTAGATTTTACATGTCCACTTTGAAGAGGATAGACAATGGAGCATACTGGTGGTTGAATCACCTAATTCGGACGTCAGATGACCAAAATATGAAGAATTGAAGTTTTGACGATAATCCTACTGCCAACTTTGCGTGGGACCCGCTGGCGGCCTTTGCCCGAAATTTTCTACGTCCACTTTGAAGAGGATGGACAATGGAGTGCACTGGCATTTGAATCGCTGGATTTGGGCGTCGGATGATCAAGATATGAGGGCGTGGAGTTTAAATAATTAAGCTCACGATAATTGCATGCAAGCCCTTGGACAATTTATTATTATTTTTCAGAAAAAAAACCCTTGTACTTATTTTCGGACTGAAATTGCCATATCTGCTTCCTTTGACATCAGAATTGAGTGATTCTGGTCTCATTTGGAAGGTATTTCTAAAAGCTATGCATCCATGCAGAATACTGCCCATGACCTTGCTGTGGGGCTTGCCAAAATAAGCCTCCAAGTTATCACTTAACATCCAAATCTTGAATTTGACCCGCAACCTTTTTGAATATGATCTCCAAGACTCTCGCATACTAGGGCACTTTGGTATGCTCAAAACACCATAGAGGGCACACAGGGATTGATTAACTTTTAGTTTGAAAGAGTTTCACTCGCCTCCCCTGTACTTTCTAAATTTTCATTTACCTCCCTCTCTTGTTCTTTATACACCAATAAAGCTTTGTTTGGCTGGGGATGGAAAAAATGGGGTGCTTACACAAAGATCCACAGGTTTTTTACAACTACTATGGGAGACAGCATAGAAGTGGGATTGTATCACAATGGATTTTGTCACTAGCCTACCCTTGACACCAAGGTCAGTAGATGCAATGTGGGTAATAGAAGACCAATTTACTAAGACAACACTCTTCATCGCTGTCCGACCTCAGTATACCATGGACAGGTTGGCCAAGCTATATGTGGATAATATAGTCAGACTTCATGGTGTATCAGAGAGCATAGTGTCTGACAGAGATCCCCATTTTACATCAAAGTTCTGGAAAGGATTACAAAAATCCATGGGGACCAAGTTGAAGTTTAGTACAGCTTTTCATCCTCAGACAGATGGCAGTCAGAGAGAACTATTCAAATCTTGGATGCTATGCTCCAAGCGTGTGCCCTAGATTTTAAGGGAGCTTGGGACGATAAGCTATCGCTCATCGAGTTTGCTTATAATAATAGTTATCAGGCTACGATCCAGATGGCACCATATGAGGCACTCTATGGGAAGAAATGTCGGACACCTCGGTTATGGAATGATGTGGGAGAGAGAAGGATCATAGGACCGGAGTTTGTAAAAGAAACTTGTCGAGCGATTGATCAAATTAAAGAAAGAGTAAAGACAGCTCAAATTTGATAGAAACATTACACGGATAACAGACGTCGAGATCTGGAGTTTACAGTGGGTGATAAGGTATTCCTGAAGATATCACCTGTGCGGGGTCTGAAAAGGTTCGATAAGAAGGGGAAGCTATGCCCCAGATACATGGCACCATACGAGATACTGACTAGACGTAGTAATGTGACGTATCAACTAGCCCTACCACCATCTATGTCAAGCGTTCATGATATGTTTCATGTTTCACTATTGAAGAAGTATATTAGGGATCCATCGCACATCTTGATAGCAGACCCACCAGACTTGATAAATGATTTGACATTTGAGGTGGTACCTGTAATGCTCACAAGCCGAAAGATACAACACCTCCGAAGCAAAGATATTCATTATGTCAAAGTACATTGGAAAAGCCAAGATGTAGAAGAAATCACTTGGAAGGAAGAGAACGTGATGCGAAAGAGGTACCCAAACCTTTTGGATAAAGAAGGTACGTGTAAATTTCAAGACCAAAATTTATTTTAAGGGTGGGGGAGTTGGGAGACCTACATGCAAATTTCGGGGACGAAATTTCTCTTAAGGGTAGGGGAGTTGTAAGACCCACACTCCATAAACCCGATCTAAACCTCTATTTCATGTCATAATAGGTCTTCCAATCATAACCAGACCAGACTGGGTAAGCAGATGACAATCTGGTATGAAAACGGATCAAAATTTAGGATAATTTTCATACCCGTCTCATAATACCAGTCGACCAGTATGTCTGCTTGGGCAAACTAGTTAGATTCGAAAACATATCTCTGTGGGTCCCACTTACTAAATTTCAGTCCTAGCGACCTTCCTAACGTAGGAAAACTTCCCTAAACTCCATCCTACCCCATTTAAGGACCTCTAAATATCTTTAAACCTCTTTGATTGATTCTCACAAACCCTGGAGAGGAGAAAGAGATCTTAAGAGGACAAGGAGCTGAGAAATGTTGATGAAGAGCCTCCGTTAGATGAAGAACACCATAGTTGCAAACCAACGGTAAGTGCCTATATTTTTCTCTAGGTTGAGTATTGTTGATGATTGATCAATACCATGCAAGGCTAGGTATTGATCTAAAACCCTAAACTTTCGTTAAACCCTAACTCAGTCGATAAACCCTAGATTAAATGCTTAATTAAGGTTTCTTAGAATGTGGCCTTGAATGGAAGACAAAAACAACCCTATAACGTTCGCCTAGAATTCATAAGAGGAATCCTAGAAGTCATGTGCGATGACCGACGGAAGGCGAACACCAAGTTGGTGGTCTTCTGGAGGCATACCGGTCGACCACACTGGTCGCATCCTGTGTGACCTGTACATAGACGACCGGTACCTCTCAGGAACTGGTTAAAGGGGGACCGATCGATCATACCTGTTGCACCATCCCCCACAGTGCTGCTACTGGTACCTACGACTAGTATGCACTATATCGGATATATTTTGACCTCATTGGTTTTCGACCAATGTAAAACCTATGGAACAAATTCTAACTAAACCCTATTGTCGTGTAGGACCTTGTGATAGCAAGTTTGGACTCTGTGACATGGAGCAAGCTAGCAATCAAGCGTCAGGTAAGGGAATCGAACCTAAACCCTAATAACTTAATAATAGTAAAACGTTGTTAATAATTATTGTTCTGTGGAATGTTGTTTGTGCATACTCACATGTCATTTTTACTTTCAGTTATTATATTGTTCATGCATAGTCGCTATGCTTGGATGTGATTGTTAGGCATGTGATTATTTTAGTTGGTGTGTGGAATGGGAGGGGCCTGGGGTCCTGGATCATTCCTCACACTAGCACCTTTTTCGTATCGCTACTATCTTAGCATGTTTGGTGCAAGTAGGGTATCAGGGGGAGGACGTGGCACTGTGGTCTCCGGCTTAGCCTGTCACATCCCAATTATGCACCATTCAGAACGGTGTGATGAACCGCTATAAACCAACGGTTCAACCAGGATCTCTAATAGGCAGTATCCATTAAAAATAAAACCATGCATATCCACAACCATAATCAGAATAAATACACAATAGCGGAAGTCTTATAGTAAATGAACTGAGCATTCTAGCTGTAATAATCATAATTAAAATATCAAGTTATTGTTGTATCAAATGAGACATAAATAAATAAAATACCAATTACATCCCTTTATAAATTCAAATAAAATCCTAATAGAATACGCATGAGTTGCACTCGCATGAGGGGTCATGCGCATCCTCTAAGTCTTCAGCTTCCATTACAGCAACACGCACATACACCGGATCATTCATATAATCTGCAACTGTAGTACCTGCATCATCAACTAAAAATATTCGATGTCGAGAGGGTGAGCACACATCATGGCTCAGTGAGCAATCAAAACAATGCAATAAACATATGCATGCATTCAATTCATATCTTTGCTCTAATAAATAAGTTTGCAATGTGCTATAGAAAGGATAGGTGGCCAAAGATCACGTTTATTGACGCCGCACCTCTATACACGAGTGTGTGAAGCCACCCAAAGGTAACGTTTATTGCCGACTCACATGCACCCAATCATGGACAATGTACACACAAAGGTCACATTTATTGTTGTACCTGTTGCCCATACCAACACGTAAGCCCCTGCTAGTGAGGGCTCGCAAACTGGGCTCACAACTAACCAATCCTAATGCCAATCAGTGTATCCAAGGCCTCACCCCAGCATCCCTCAATACGTCCATAGAGATAGGGCTAAGGCCCCCCCGGTAGAGTCAGAGACTACACGGTCCGAGACCACCTCCCCTCATACCCTACGACGTAATAGTTCTACTAAGGTAATGGCGATACGACGATGTCAGTGGACAAGACTTGAGTTAGAGATAGAGCTAGAGTGCCGAGGCCCCAACTATGACACCTCCCCCTGATACTCGCTCGCATCAAGCACACCAACCACAAACATACATCCACATTCCTATTCCTATCATCATCATCATCACATTATAAACAATAATTAAAATATGCATGAACAATAATAATAGAAATATTGGATGACATGTTGAATGCACATAACAAGCATACATGCATAGAATCAATCATGACATTAGACTCAAGAATAAAACAGTTTATTATTAACCAATTAGTTTAGGTCTTGTTCCCTCACCTTTACTTGATCGTAGGTCCTCTTTCAAGCTTTAAGAATCAACTATATATCGATGTTATATCACTAGAAGACCTAACCAAGTCGATAGAATTTAATTAGAATTAATTCAGACTTTAAAAAGCATGTTGTTAACTGGGGGTCGATGCTAGGGTCGGAGGTTCCATCGACCCTGGGTGCGACCACCCACAGTTTGGACTTCCCGAACACTGGGGGTCGATTATCAGGGTCTGGTAGGGTCGATTGGCCATCGACCCCCCGTGCGACCCCCTGTGGGTTTAGTCAATTTTTTCTCCTACAGTCCATTCTTCATGTTTAGGGTCCTATGGCTTACTTCTACAATCCATTCCACACATGTTCTATGGCCTAGAACCGTAGTTCACTCACCTATATGGCTTTCATGATTTGCCCCATGGTTTTCCATGAAAACCTAACCATAGGTGGATGATTTGGGTTTTTCCTAGATCATTCCCTCTTCTCTATCTATTCTAAGGTCTGTAGAATTACATGGAGATAGTATCCATACCTGAGAAATAGGCTTGTTTCTCTGAAGCCTTCTCTTTGATCTTCTTCTCCACTTTCCTTCTCTTCTCTTTCTCTTCTCCTTCTCTTCTCTTTCTCTCAATCCAATTAGGGTTCTAAAAGGAGTGAAAGAGGCTTAGGGACGTCCTATTTAGAGAGTAGAAACTCCCAAAATAAGTCCCATTGAGATTAGGAAGGAATCCCATTGAAATTTAGAAAGTTTCCAAATCACGGTTTTTGTCGGCAGACTGGGGGTCGATGAGGGGGTCGGAGATCCCGTCGACCCCTGGTTCTTAAAATGTTCGACCCCCGATATAAAACTCAGGGTCTGACTTTTATACGGGGGGGTCCGACCCTACCTTGCTGGGTATGCGACCCTCCCCCTATTTTTTAGTATTTTTGGGTCAGTTTAATACCTGGGATCGTGATCTCCTTCACGTACTTGATCCATTTGGTTCGACCATGATGGGTAGTCTGGTTCAAGGTGGTAAGACCGGGTTAGTTCGATACGGGTCTTACATGGCCACTAGACTGGAGCCCTATCTCTATACCACAGAAAGCTGTGCTAGGATAGGGCCTACTATGATGACATATAGGATTGGTTAGTTGCGAGACCAGTTTGCAAGCCCTCGCCAATAGGGGCTTACATGTTGGTATGGGTAGGGTATCAGGGGAAGTGTTGGCAGTGTGTGATCCGAACACTTTAGCTCTATCTCTATTCCATGATGGGTGCATGTGGGACGACAGTAGTGTTTGATCCATTGGACGGATTTACACACTCGTGCATAGAGGTGCGGTAGCTGCCAATCCTTTCTATAGCACATTTCAAACTTAAAACCAGACCATAATGTAAATGGTACTCATGCATATTGCTTATTGCATTGTCTGATTTTCTTACTGAGCAAATTTGTGAGTTCACCCTTATGTACACACTATTTTTAGATGTTGATGTAGTTTATACTGTGGAGGACTACGTGGATGCTCCAGTGTATGGAGGTATTGTTGCTCTGGAAGTGCAAGCAGGGGAGGACGAGCATGACGCTTCATGCGAGTGCCCTTACTGCGTGTACCTCTAGGCTGTTCCTAATTTAGTTATTTTATTATTTCAGTTGGATTTAATAAACAATGTAAAGATATTTTATCTATGTTTTGGTATTTGAATAATTGGATAATTTATTTTAATTTATCAATAGAATACTCAGTTCATTTAATTTAAGACTTTCGTTGTATTTATTTATAATCTAATTGTGGTTATGTGCAATGGTTTGTATGAGTGGATACAGTCTTATCGAGATACTGGTGTGAACCATTAGTTTAGTGGCGGTTCACTCACACTTCTAGTTTAGCCAGAATTGGGATGTGACTCAAAACCCAGCCACCTGCAGTAAAGTCCTCACCGAAAAAAAACCTCACTCACAAGCTGCCGCAGTCATCACTTATCTTACACCTAGCTCATCCACCACCAGCAATTCTTACACCTGGCTCTACTCATCCCAATCCTCCACGCCATCTGTTACACCTGCTATACCCTAAGTCCATGCAACCAACCACCTTCTGATCAAACCATTCACTTACCTAAACCACCACATCATCCCACCACTTGCCATCGACAATATCAACACTTTAACCTACATCTCCATGATCTGCCCCTCTCACTAGCCCTTGCTCTCCACCTATCACAATCCACCTGGACCTCAACTAATCCAAACCCATCACCCTTACCCGTGGCCTACTGCAAATCCCTTAAACGTGCACATCACCCACTTGCAACATGGCTACACCTCACCCCCATTACCAAACACCTGGCTTTCATCCACATAACATGATCAACCTCCCTGCCTTCAATCCCCATCTACTACACCAAACAAAACCACCTGTCCATGCAGCAGCCCTGCCTACCGTAGCACCCATCCTACAAATAGCATACACCACCTTTTCACAACCTAACTCACTGACCCCGATACACCTGAACTCATCCCTGGCCAGCAATCCTCCTTACCCAAACCCTATTAGATCACAGCCACTGCTTACCTTCTTGGTAACTGGCCGAAACCCACTACCACCAATCCCCTTCTCCCTATTGATCTGAAGCCTTTGTATTTTATTGATCTTAGCCATTAGATGTCATCATGTTTTGATCATTGATTAATGATTTAAATATAGCCATTTGATCCTGAAATTTATCGATTGATGATTTAAATGTAGCCATTTGACCATGGAATTTATTGATTAATGATTTAAAATCTAGCTCTTTGATGATTATCTACCATGTGATGTTGAGTTTTCAAAGTGATTAATCTGCCATGTGATGTTGAGTTTTTCATCTCAAGGTAGACGAGGTTGGCTTCCAATACTCTACCCTCTATCACCACATCGCACGATCCATAATAGTTTTCTAAACCGGGCTTGGACCCCATGGGCGTATGTACTATTAGTGCACAAGACATCTTGCATGACGGCATTCCTAATTCAGCGGCAAATGCGAGGGAAATGAATGAGTGCGTAGCCCCCGAATCAAATAAAACACATGTAGGTGTGCCAAATATAGAAATAGTACCTACACATATACATATGAATTACTAGATGCCATGCAAGAAGATGCTTTTCTTCAAAATTTAAAATACATGTGATGACTCCAGGTGAGCCCTCTACATCATCAGCTGATAAGGCAAAGACCTTGCCTTGTCCCGGTAGTGGTGCTTTCTTCTGTTCTGGGCATACCCTTGCAAAGTGGCCTGATTTCCCACAGTTAAAGCAGGTGCCATACGGTACTAAAGAGGGACTTGAAGCTACAGGCCTTAGCTGAGTAGTCCTGGGTACAAGTGTAGGCTTGCTTTGAGTGGACGCTGGGTTACTATAAGCGGGCCTCACAGTGGATGGAGCAGAAGAAGTCGTAACCGATGAGCTGGGGTAATGGTCCCGAAATTGCTTATTGGGTCGGTTGCCAGTGAAGCTCATAGGCCTCCTTTGGCCTTGGTGGTTCTGACGGTACCCATCTTCAACACTTTTCACCGCCTGCATGGTGTCACTGTACTCAGTCAGTCTCATGGACTCCACTATCACCATGATATCACCCCTCAATCCTTATACGAAGCGCCTCAGCTTAGGCTCTTCATCCTTCATGGATGCGGGAGAGAAGTAGAAGAGTTCTTCAAACTTTTGTTGATATGACTCAACAGATTTACTCCCTTGGGTATGATTGAGGTACTCAACCTCTTTCCAGTCTCTAAAGTTCTGGGGAAAGAAGTTCTTATAGAACGCTTACTTGAATATCTACCATGTGATCTCTCCATGGTGCCGCATCAAAGTAGGTTAGATGCCCATCCACTAATCATAGGGCACCCCTTCTAACTGAAAGGTTGCACATAGCAACTTTTGTGCCTTAATGCACATAAGGATCTCCAAGGTCTTCTCCATCGCTAGGATCCAGATAGCCGGCCGCGTTGGATTGGTATCAACCCCCGTGAACTTCAACGAGTGCATCCGTTAAAAATTATTCATCACTTTTGCCCCATCTATCTAAGGTTGTAACTGCATGCCTGCCATGGCGGGGTGAGGGTGAGCTACAGGCACTGGCATCTGATCATGATGAACCGGTGGTACTAGGGGCAACTACTCGTGCACATGTGGTGCAGGAGGGATTAGAGGTATGCCTCCACCTTGTGCTTGTCCTGGAACTGGTAGAGTTGGAGCCACTCCTCGAAGAGCAGCCAACAATTCATTAAATACAACATTCGTATTCCTTTGTTGATCTTCTAGATTCCGTACCAAGCCACCCATGATGGCAACCATATCTGTCGTCGTTTATACTAGAGGTAGTGGTGGAAGATTAACTGATGACGGAGGAGGAGGTAGTTGTGGCGGTGGTACACATGGTGGTGAATTTAAACCACCCTAGCCCACACTACCCTCATCCTTAGCTGGATGATTTACATTAGCATTTCTACCTCTAGGCCTTTTCTTTGGAGGCATCGCTTATCAATTCTTGTAGGTTGATAGGGTAAATCTGTAAATGCCCAATGTTAGTATCAACCATAAGTCCAATTAAACCATAACAATATCTCAAACACTTCGTGTTATGGTAGTTATAAACAATGCATCATAAATTTCCACACACCAATATACAATTTAAGCTATTTTCCTAAACCGGTAGCAATAACCGATAGTACGCTCCGCCGGTTGGGTGGAACCAGCTAGTAATCCCCCCAATTTATTGGGGAAAGCGGCTAAATGGCATCGGATGAACTAACTTTCGATTGGTCATCCGGTTTGTATCACCTGTAGACAATCGAACTTCCAGTAGCTCAAGCAAATAAAGTGGCAGATGACCATTTATTCTGTTATTCTGCCGATTGAACACTTAGAAATTTTCTAAGTTTATGATTATACCAGAGGCATGAGGTGGTTTTACATGACTGATAACTTTTAAATGGATCTGGTAATTCCTTGGCACCCAAAAGTCCAATTAACTAGATTCTTGGTGTAAGACTCGTATCGAACTAACAGGTCTTACCACCTTGTACCAGGCCTACCTATCATGGTCGAGCCAAATGGACCAAGTGCGTGAAGGAAATAGCGAAGATAAGTATTAAACTGACCCAAAAATAGTCAAAATGAGGGTAGGGTCGCATACCCAGACCAGCAGGGTCGACCCCCCCTCACATAGAAGTTAGACCCCTGATTTTTCACTGGGGGTTGGACAACTTAGGAACAGAGGGTCGACGGGATCTCCGACCCCCTCATCGACCCCCTGTTTGCCGACAGAAACCGCAAATAGGAAAATTTCCAAATTTCAATGGGATTCATTCCTAATCTCAATGGGACTTATTTTTGGAGATTCTATTCTATGAATAGGACGTCCCTAAGCCTCTTTCACTCCTTTTGAAACCCTAATTGAGAGTGAGAGAAAGAGAAGAGAAGAAGAAGAGAAGGAAAATTAGAGAAGAAGACCTAATTAAAGAATTCAGAGAAATCTCTGAATCTCAACAAACCTAAGGTATGGGCAAGCTTTCTATTTGATAATCTAAGACCTTAGAATAGTTCATGAAGAGAGTATGGTCTAGGAGAAACCCAAATCATACACCTATGAGAAGATTTTGATGAAATCCATGGAGAAATCATGGTAGACAAGGTAAGGAAGAAACCTAGTGTTCTAAGCCATAGAACAAGCCTAGAATGGATTGTGGAAGTAAGCCATAGGACCCAAACGTGAAAGAATGGAGTGTAAAATGAAAATCTCGACTCAACCCACGGGGGGTCTCACGTGGGGTCGATTGGGAATCGACCCTACCAGACTACAGGATCGACCCCCAGTATTCGGGAAGTCCAGAATAGAGGTGGTCGCACCCAGGGTCGATGGAACATCTGACCGTGGCATCGACCCTACCCTGGGGGTCGATGTAGACTACTACCCTATCTGCGACCCACCCTGCGACCCGTGCTTAAAAACAAGCCTAATGATGCCGGAATGACTTCTAAACCAAAATCTATCGACTTGTTAGGTTTTCCTATTGATATAAAAGTGGTTTTAAAGCTTTAAAGAGGATCAACACTCAAGCAAAGGTGAGGGAACAAGACCTAAACTAATTGGCTAATAATAAACTATTTTTATTTCTTGAGTCCAATGCCATGACTGATTCTATGCGTGTATGCTTGCATGTGCATTCAATATGTCATCCAATATTCCTGCTATTACTGTTCATGCATATTTAATTTTGTTTATTTATAACATGATGATGATGATGATGCTAGGAATAGGCATGTGAATGTATGTGTGTGGTTAGTGTATATGGTGCGGGTAGGGGATAGTATCAGCCGGTACAGCCATGCCATTTTCATGGGGTGTATATTGTGCCATGGTTCTACCCAAGTCATGTCCACTGACATCGTCATATCGCCATTACCTTAGCAGAACTATTACGTCTTAGGGTATCAGGGGAGGTGGTCTCGGACCTTGTAGTCTTCGACTTTGCCGGGGGGGCCTTAGCTCTATCTCTATGGATGTATTGAGGGATGCTGGGGTGAGGCCTTGGATACACTGTTTGACATTAGGATTGGTTAGTTGCGAGCCCAGTTTGCAAGCCCTCGCCAGCAGGGGCTTACGTGTTGGTGTGGCAACTAGTACAGCCATGTCGTTTTCATTGGGTGTATATTGTCCATGGTGGGTGCATGTGGGACGACAGTGTGATACTCATTGGGCGGATTCACACACTCGTGTATAGAGGTGAGGTGGCCACCGAACCTTTCTATAGCACATTGCAATCTTATAAATCAGACCACAGATATGAATTGAATGCATGCATATGTTTGTTGCATTGTTTTGTTTGCTCACTAAGCCGTGATGTGTGCTCACCCTTTCGACGTCGAATATTTTTTAGTTGATGATGCAGGTACCACGGTGGAAGACTATATGAATGTTTTGCGTACGGGCACATCGCTGCGATGGAAGCTGAAGACTTAGTGGAAATGCATGACTCTTCCTGCGAGTGCAACGCATGCGTTTTTTATTAGATTTTGATTTCAATTATCAAGGAAATGTAATTGATATTTTAATTACTTATGTCTCAGTTAATATAACATAATTTGTTACTTTATTTTTTATCACAGCTAGATTCCTTAGTTCATTTATTATTAAAACTTCCGCTATTGTGTATTTATTCTGATTATGGTTGTGGATGTGTATGGTTTAGTTTACATGGACACATCCTATTAGAGATCCTGGTTGAACCGTTGATTTATTAGCGGTTCATCACACCGTTCTGAATGGTGCAGAATTAGGGTGTGCCAACTTGGTATCAAACCTCTCAGGCCCTGTCTATTAAACCAGTATATTTCCACAAAAGTTCGTGAACTGAGATAGGATAAAAATTTAAAAGATGTAACAATAACACACCATAAGCATCTATGTTGTTTGAGACAAAATTGAAAGAGAATAATGCATCTATTAAATGAGAAACAAATTTATATACAACCAAAAGACGAACAAATGTATATATACATGACTAAAGCCAGAGTACAGTCCACAACCAGGACAGTTACTCTGAAGTACAAAAAGAAAGATAAAAGAAAATACATCAAGAAGCTGGAGGTGATGGGGGAGGCGGTGCCTCACGGTCTTTATCATAATCCTCAGCATAGACTCTAGTCAACCAGGCTATCTGAGTCTGGGTTGTCTGGAGACTAGCTGTGAGATTAGTGACCCGCATCCCTAAGCTCTCCCACCCGCTGATCGGACAAGCGCTGAGCCTCTAGAAGCTCTCCCATCCTCAAACCAGACATGCGCTGAGCCTCTCGTATCTCATGTAATATCCCCATCATGTCATCAGAAGGTGCATACGAAGGACCAGCTGCATGTGAATGACCAGCTGAATAAGAAGGACCAGCTCCTGTAGCATGAGTAGGTGATGGAGGAGGTATGGCATCCACATCCATGTACAGACGATCGTCATCATCCCCATGAACCCCTACTCCAGCAGCTGCTGCTACTGCCTCAGCGTCAGCTATCTCCACTTGAGTACGTGGACGCACCAGAGCGTTCCTCTCCTCGTCACTGACCTGGGCATCCCGCATGCCCATCTTGCAGATGGCCTCCCAATCCAAAGGTGGCGAGAAGGATTTCTCCTGAATCCTCTCATCCACCATGTCAACACCCAGGCGGGTAAGCAGCATAGATATCATGCGTCCATATGGCAGGTTGCCAGTATGACTGGGCAACGTAGCGCTGATCATCATCTGCATGATGATGTAAGGAAGGCAGACGGGCTGCCTAGTGCATATACAGTACAATAGATACTGGGTCAACTGGGAGACCCTCTCGTAATGCCCACTCTGAGGTATCAGGTTGTGCTGGATAATCTTGCAGTACACCCGAGGCTCTGGACGAAGATAGATCGCTTTCATCTCCCAACGATCCTCTCTGATGATCTGACAATCAATCTCAGCTCTCATCTCTAATGAAAAGAACTGGGGCTCTCTAGGAGCACAGAACACCAAGGGGCCATCATATGAAATGCCCAACAAGTTGACCAGCTGTCGATAATCAAATGAAATCTCGACCCCCTTGACGTAGCTGGTGATCCGAAGCTCTCTACCCCTCTCTGTATCATTGTAATCTCCCACCACCTGGAGATTACAGTAGAACTGTCTCACCAAATCCGGCCGAGTGTAGGCATCATAGGTGATCACAGGAAGCCAACCCATGTCACCAAAAGCCCTCTCCACGTTGAACAGGGCCAGGCTAGCCAAGTCTACCCGGCGACCTCCCTCTACCTTCTTACGAGAATAGCGGGCATACTGTGTGTAAGCCCCGCACTCCGTGAACCCGGTCTAAACCTTGATTTCATGTCGTTGAAGGTCTTTTGATCATCACCAGGCCAGACGGGACGAGCGAATGATAAACAGGTACGAAATCGGATCAAAGACGGTCAAATAAGTGTCATTTTATGTTGACCGGTCGATGGTACCGGTCTTGGTACCGGTCGACCGGTCAGCTCTGCGCAGCTGACTACGGAGATCTGGAATTTGATCTCTGCGGGTCCCACTTTCCTAAACCCTAGTACCTGGACCTTCCTAATCCTAATAGGGTTACTAAACCCTAATCCTAGCCTATATAAATACCTCTAAACCTCCTCAAATCCTTTCCATTATCTCTCACAAACCCTATAGAGGAGAAGGAGGTTGGAGAAGGAGAAGAAGCTAGGATGAAGAAGGAAGTGCTGCCATTGCCGTTCGACGAGGCTCACCTTACGCCAGTCGACGGTAAGTATTTTAATCATTCTTCTTAACTCTGTGACTCTGGGATAGTTGTATGGGTGGATCAATACCATGCAAAGCGGATATTGATCTAAAACCCTAATTGGCCATTAAACCCTAAATTTCTGTCAAACCCTAGATTCGAGTTCTAGGATGATTATCATCGAAACTAGACTTGAATGAGTTGGAGATAACTCTAACTCAAAGCTCAGATTTAGAATGGATAGGAGAAACCCTAGAAATCCATGGAGAATGATCGACGGCAGTCGAAAAACCCAAAGTATGGTCTTCCGGACACATACCGGTCGACTATACCGGTTGCACCCTGTGTGACCGGTATGTTGCCACCGGTACCTTTCGGGGGGCTGGTCTGTGGGGACCGGCTGACCATATCGGTCGCCAGTCTTCCCCACAGAGCTGCGACCGGTACATGCCACCGGTCAGCTCTGTGAGTGTATTTTTGTAACCTCGTTGGTTTTTCGACCAACGTGAAACCTTAAGAAACTATTCTAATGAAACCCCCTAATATAATGTAGGACTTTGTGATAGCACGTTTGGATCTTGCGACGTGGAGCAAGCTATCAAACGAACGTCAGGTAAGGGAATCTGACCTAAACCCTAATAATTAACGGATAGTAAATCGTTGTTAATAACCCTGAATATATATGATGTGATGTCTGTGCATATTCACATGTCATCCTTTACTTTCAGTTATTGTTATTGTTTATGCATGATAGGATGTGATTGTTAGGCATGTGATTGTTTTCGTTGGTGTGTGGAGTGGGGCATGGGTCTGGGATCATTCCTCACACTGACACTTTTTGTAGTATTCTATCTTAACATGCTTGGTATGGGTGGGGCATGAGGGGAAGGTCATGGTACGGTGGTCTCCGATGTTGATGTTGGCCTAGCCATGGTTATGTGGCACTGTGGTCTCCTATGCCGACGCTGGCTTGTCCACGATACTTTAGCTCTATCTCTATGCCGTAGGGAGTTATGTTGGGATAGGGTCTACCTGCTTATTGTTCTATCGGTATCAGGAGAGGTACGGGGGTACCTTAGCTCTATCTCTATGCCGTAGACGGCTGTGCTGGGATAGAGCCTACATTGATGAAATATATAGGATTGGTTAGTTGCGAGCCCAGTTTGCAAGCCCTGTCCAGTAGGGGCTTAGGTACTGGTATGGGTAGAGTATCAGGGGAGGTATGGGGATATCTCAGCTCTATCTCTATTCCATGATGGGTGCATGTGGGCCAGTGGTGGTGTGATCTACTATGTGGTGTCACACACTTGTGTATAGAGGTGTGGGGGCCACCAAATCTTTCTATAGCACATTGCAAACTTAAACCAGACCACAGCATAAAATGATTGTTACTCATGCATAATATTGTGAAACTGTTTGATTTTCTTACTAAGCTAAGTTGTGAGCTCACCCTTTGTATAAATACATGTTTTCAGATGTTGATGTAGGTTACACGGTGGATGACTACGTGAACGGTCCGACATACGGTGGTGTTGCTGCTATGGGTGTGTAGGTAGGAGAGGACGAGCATGACGCTTCATGCGAGTGCCCTTTCTGCGTGTACCTTTGATTTGACTTTTATTTATTTTCAATTATTTTTAGTTGGATTAAGTGGATGTAAGGATATTATATTTTATTGTTTGAATTTGAATAATTGGATATTTTATATAAATTTATCAATAGATTCTCAATTCATTTATTTAAAGTCTTCCGCTGTACTATTTATATTCTGATTGTGGTTTTGTGCAATGGTTTGTATGAGTGGACACGGTCTATTCGAGATCCTAGTATGAACCGTTGGTTCAATGACGGTTCACTCACACCATTCTGGTTGGTTCAGAATTGGGGTGTGACAACTTGGTATCAGAGCTCTTAGGCTCTGTCCAACATACCATATTGCCCTTAACTAAGTCGATGAACTGAGTTAGGAAAAATTTAAAAATTTTAATACAAACACACCCTAAGCATTGTTTGATACCTGAGACTGATTTAAAAAGAGCATACTATGTTAAATATGGAATTTAATGATACTCATGCACTAGTTAGGAAAACCATAAAATCGTCATTAAACAGAAAAGAGTATCAAATGTAATAGTACTACAGGGTGCATTCCACAAACCAGACAGTTACCCTGTTATATAAATAGTCAAGAAAGAAAAAATAAAAGGACAATCATGGGGTTGGGGGCCTAGGATGTCATAATCTCGCTCGTAAGCAACCCTAAGCCAGTGTACCTGGTCCTCTGTGACCCGCAGGCTCCGAGCCAGACGTCCCAACTCCTGACCCATCTCTCGCTGAGACTCTAGGATGATCCTCTGGGTATCCCTGATCTCTGTAAACATACTCAACACTGGGTCCGGAGGGGGATGAGACGGTCCAGCTGTAGATGTAAGCTGTGGTGCTGCAGGTATAGGCTGGGAAGCTGGCGCTGATACATCCTCTACCCTATCATCGTCATCCCCATCATCACTCTCAGCCTCTGCTGCGTGTGCCGCATTGGCTGTTGCTGCTACTGCTGCCGTGGCTGCTACTGCTGCCGTGGCTGCTACCCTCCTAAGCGGGCGAGGACGAGCCTCCAACTCATCATCACTAACAGGCAGATTATCCATCTGCATCCTAAGAATGGCATCCCAGTCGATGTCTGAAGTCATAGTATCCTCAACAGCCACCTCGCCTCTCATGCTCACTCGTAGGCGCCGCAGAAGTGTAGTGATGAGACGGCCATATGGGTGGTTACTGGCCTGATCGGCCAGAGTCACCTGATGCATAGTCCGAATGATGAGGTAAGGGAGAGAGACCTGCTCCCCTGTGCAGACGTAGTAGGTGATGTACTGAGTGAGCTGAGATAACTCACTGTAGTGGCCGCTCTGGGGCACAATGTTGTGCTGGATGATGCGGCTATAAACTTGAGCCAGGGGCTTCAGACTAGCAGCCTTCATAAGAGCCCCAGGATTTAGTATCTGCTCCGCTATCTCTCGGCGTAGATCCTCGCTCAGGTAACCCTTCACTTTGGGAGGGCAGTACACTAGATCTCCGTCATTCGGGACCCCTAGCAGGTCAGCCAACTGATGAGCATCGAAGGAGATGTGGACGCCCTTGACGAAGATGGAGATGCGCAAGTCCCTACCCTGATTTGGATCATTGACATCCCCATGAAGCTCCAGGTTAGCATAGAAGTGCTTGACCAGGTTGGGGCATGTGGTCTCAGTGTAGGGGATGACAGGCACCCACCCAAGCCTGTCGAAAGCCGCTTGCACATCAAACCTGTGCAACTGTTCCAAGTTGACCCGCCGGCCAGATTCAATATTCTTACTACCGAACCAAGAGAAACAGGCTTGTGCCGCCTCCGAACGGAACCACCGCTCATCGAGCTGTGGAACTGGTGGATGACGAGCACGCATGCCCAAGCCATAGGAACACTTTCCAAGACCTCTTTGGGGAGCCATTTAAACTACAAAACATAAAGAAAACAAGAAGAAAAATGTTAAGAATCTTCAAAAATTCGATAGCATAACGACTGTAAATTGGGAAAAAGCCTCGAACTCACCCAAAACTTGGGGAGGAGGACTTATGTAACCCCCGCACACTTCAAGCAAACCAATCATATGCAATTCAAGCAAAAGATTTGAGAAATTAAGAAAAATTCAAGAAAATTCAAAATTTTTACAAAACCTAGGTTAACAACTAGAAAAATCCGATTGTTATGAAAACCATTCGGTGAAAGTCCAAATTGATTGAGGGATTTTGCTCTTGGGGGTCTCTAAACCCTTTCTAAGCCGAAGGAAAGAAGTTCCTACGGTTAGAATCTTCCAATCAAAGAAAAATAAAAAATTTTAGGTAAAGACGATATGAAAACTATGTAAAAGTTTGATAGAGAAGGAAGAAACTTACCTAGAGGCGATATTCTAAGTCTGGAAAGGAAGAAAATGACTTCTAAGGTCACCAGCCGGACAGTAGCAACTCAGGAGCCAGAGGGGAATCGCTACCGGAGAGAAGGAAGAGAGAAAAAGTGAGAAAAATCTCATTTTTTCACGATTTTAAGCCCTTTTTGGGCATACCGGTCGACCCATAGGGGCTGCGACCGCTATGTCTCGGTCAGAATGAAAATTCTGACCCGTCGACTATTCTGGTTGCTTTAATTTCTACAGAGTAGCGACCGTTCAGGTATAGAAAGGCCAGAAAAATTCTGAAAAATCTTAAAAATTTTGCGAGTTAAATTTCTACTTTTCGACTGTTTCACCTTATATTGTTCAAGACTAACACCACTATTATTGTTCTCATGTGTTATGTCTTCTTCTCAGATCCAAACAGAATAGTTTGAGATGGTAGGCGGAAATGGTCGTAGGGGCCGAAAGCGTCACCAGGCTAGGGTGCGCCACGAGGAAGAAGAATATGTAGAACCAGACTATGTTAGAGAGCCAAGCCCGGTAGTTGAGGAAGAACAGGTTCCAAGGGTACCGATAAATTTTCCTGGCCCTCCTCACACGAACTCTGAGACAATTGTGACCAATCTGGTATATCAAATGAAAGCTCAGCAGAAAGCATTCCTGAGCGAGATGTTAAATATGTTCAGGCCACCGGGTCATGTTTCCACCGAAGGTACGCCTGGGTCTGGAGGGAATAATACTACACTGCTGAAGCATGGTAGTCCAGGGCCAATGGGCCAAGCACAGAATGTACCACCAACGCACCAGTTTTCGTCGTCTTCAGCTTATCAGGGAGCCTATCCGTATCCACCACCATGGAACGGGATGAATACACAGGGACAGCACGATCTGAGTCGGGCGGTGGACAGATTTTTAAAGTTGAAGCCTTCTTCATTCACGGGTAAGACCGGGAAACCATTGTAGCCAGCACAGTGGGTTGCAGAAATGGAGAAGAATTTTCGCCTGATGACTTGTACAGAGGAGGAGAAGGTTCTGTTTGCCACTCATATGCTGAAGGAAGATGCGAATGCTTGGTGAAATTCTACACGGGCATATCTGGAGACAAAGCATACACAGGTGGATTGGGAAGTGTTCAAGGTTGCCTTCTTCGATAAATATTTTCCGAAGAGTTTCAGAGATCAGATGGAGAAGGAGTTCCTTAATCTACAGCAGTCTCAGTCGACTGTGGATGCTTACCAGCAGAGGTATGAAGAATTATTTTTTTTCGCACCGGTAAGTATGCAAGAGGAAGAGACCAAGACACGTAGGTTCACAATGGGACTCGTAGAAGCATCAGAGAGCACATATTGGGGCTTGACAAGAAAATTTATAATGAGGCTGTACAGGTTGCGAGAGTTATAGAATCCAGTCAGAGGGATAGCTTCTTCGCTCAGAACAGGGGAGTGAAGAGACCCACTGTAAGACCCGCAAGCCACGAACCCGGCCTAACCTTACATTTCGTGTCGGGACCCGTCTACATATCATGGTCGAGCCAAGTGGACCAAGTGTGTGAAGAAACCCAAGACCCAATATGAAAATTTACCCCAAAACAGTCAAAATGAGGGTAGGGTCGCAGGTTTTAATAGGCAGGTCCGACCCTCCCATCGACCCTCACCATCGACCCTCAACCATGGGTCGCAGGGTCTATGAGTTGTCCGACCCTCCCATCGAAACCCTCCCATCGACCCTCAGTATTCGGGAAAAACAGCACGAATCGAAAATTGAGAAACCTTCCTAATTTCAATTGGAACTTTTTCTAAACTCAATGGGACTTATTTTGGGAGGTTTCACTCTATAAATAGGACGTCCCTAAGCCTCTTTCACTCCTTTTACAATCCTAATTGGATTGAGAGAAAGAGAAGAGAAGGAAGAGAAGAAGAAAAGGAAAACTTGAAGAAAAGGCTAAGGAAGAAGAAGAGTTGCAGAGAAGGAGTATTATTCTCAGGTATGGATACAAATTCCATGAGTTTCTACAGGCCTTAGGTAAGATAATGATGAGAGTGTGATCTTGGAGAAACCCAAACTATCAACCCATGGTTAGGTTTTCATGGAAAACCTTGGGAGAATACATGAAAGCTATTTAGGTGGGTGATTCATGGTTCTAGACCATGGAATGCATGTTGAATGGACTGTAGGAGCAAGCCATAGGACCCCAAACACGAAGAATGGATTAAAAGGAGGAAAATTGACCAAAACCCACCGAGGGTCGCACAGAGGGTCGATGACCATCCGACCCTTTGTGACCTGAGTATCGACCCTCAGGGTTCTGGAAGTCCAGAGTTGGGGAGGGTCGCACCCAGGGTCGATCATGACTCCGACCCTACCTCCGACCCTCAGTTAACAGGATAGTTTTAAATTTGGAATTAATTCTAATTAAATTCTATCGACTTTTTTAGGTCTTCTAGCAATATAATAACATTATAAAGGTGATTCTAAAGCTTGGAAGAGGATCTATTAACAAGCTAAGGTGAGGGAACAAGACCTAAACTAACTGGTTAATAATAAACTATTTTTGTTTCTTGAGTCCAATGCCATATTGATTCTATGCGTGTATGCTTGTATGTGCATTCAACATGTCATCCAATATTTCTATTAATTGTTCATGCATATTTACTTTACTGTTATAACATTATGATGATGATGATGATAGGAATAGGCATGTGAATGTTTGTGTTTGGCCAGTGTATATGGTGCGGGTAGGGATGGTATCAACCGGTACAGCCATGACTGTTCTTCATGGGGTGTATATTGTGCCATGGTCTACTCAAGTCATGTCCACTGACGTCGTCGTATCGCCATTACCTTAGCAGAACTATTATGTCATAGAGTATCAGGGGAGGTGGTCTCGGTCCTTGTAGTCTCTGACTCTACCGGGGGGCCTTAGCTCTATCTCTATGGATGTTCTGAGGGATGCTGGGGTGAGGCCTTGGATACACTGTTTGGCATTAGGATTGGTTAGTTGCGAGCCCAGTTTGCAACCCTAGCCAACATGGGTTTATTTGTTGGTATGGTATCAACCGGTACAGCCATGACCGTTCTTCATGGGGTGTATATTGTGCCATTCTGGGTGCTTGTGGGGCGACGGTGCCGTTTTCATTGGGCATTTCCACACATTTGTGCATAGAGGTGCAGCGGCCACCTATCCTTTCTATAGCACAGTGCAAACTATAAACCAGACCAAAGATATGATTTGACTGCATGCATATCTTTGTTGCATTGTTTTGTTTTCTCACTGAGCTCAAGTTAGAGAGCTGACCCTCGTGCGCACAATTCTTTTAGTCTCTGATGTTGCAGGTATTATGATTGAAGATTTTGTCGACTCGCCAACATATGAACGGGTGGAGGCTATGAATGAGCAAGCTGTGGAGAACGAAGATGGTTCGTTAAGCGAGCGTTTCAATGGTGGATACGTTAGTGTTTAGTTTTCGTATTTGGATATTGTAATATGTATTAAGTTATGTTTTGGTTACTTGAAAATAAATAGAATATTAATTATTTATCATGATTAGACCTCAGTTCATTCTGTAAGACTTCTGCTATTTACTTTATTACCTCTGATTAATGTGGAATGTGTTTTGGTTTATCATATGTGGGATAGCCTATTCGAGATCCTGGCTGAACCGTTGGTTTATTGACGGTTCATCACACCATTCTGGTTGGTGCAGAATTGGGGTGAGACACCCGCTACTCAGAGTTCAGGTAGCGGTAACAATAGACCTTTCCGCCCGTACAGGGCTCAGTACACTACAGGGCCTGCAAGAAATAATACGGCACCACCTGTGCCATAGTTCGCTGGACACAATCCAAACATTAAATGTTTCAACTGTCAGCAAGTGGGACATGTTGCAAGGACCTGCACTCCACCTAGGAAACAACCTCCCCAGTAAGGAAAAGTATTTGTTGTCATCACCGAAGAGGCAGTCACATCACCTGCTGTAGTCACTGGTATGATTCTACCCCTTACTATTTAGCTTACTATTTTATTGTGTGTATGAGCATGTAGGACTAAGGGGCAATAAAATTTCAAGAATTGTATATGTAGCTGGTATACCTGCCAGAGTACTCTTTGACTCTGGGGCCACGCACTCCTTTGTTTTTATTTTCTTTGGAAAGCGAATGGAGTTACCGATCAAGCACTTGAACCCAAGCTTGATAGTTCACTCTCCGCTAGGAGTCGAAGTGGCTTTGACTGAATATTATGGGCCGTGTACAGTATGTATTGAGGGTCGAGACTTAGAAGCAAGTCTGGTACTACTCGAGATGGCAGACTTTGATGTCATCTTGGGAATGGATTGGCTAGGCCATCATTCAGCTATCCTATTATGTGGTGAAAGGAAGCTTGTGCTTACAGACAAAAAGGGAAAAGAGTATAGCTTCACTGGGACCAAGTTACCTAAGAAGCGGAAGCTGATCCTCTCCGCCCTAAAAGCTAAGAGATGCTTAGAGAAGGGGGGAGTGGGGTACCTAGTATCTGTAGTCGACATCACTGCGGAGTCACAAAAGATGGAGGATATAGATGTGGTAAGAGAATTCCTAGATGTATTTCCTGAGGATCTTCCAGGTCTACCATCGGACAGGGCTACAGAGTTTGTGATAGGCCTCATGCCAGGTTCGGCGTCGGTGTCTAAAGCACCATACAGGATGGCCCCTACCAAGTTAAAGGAGTTGAAGACCCAGTTACAAGAATTGTTAGATAAGGGTTTCATACGACCTAGCATATCACCTTGGGGAGCACCTGTATTATTTGTCAAGAAGAAAGACGGAAGTGTATGGCTGTGCATCGACTACCGTGAGCTGAACAAGTTAACGATCAAGAATCAGTATCCTTTTGCCTAGGATCGATGACCTGTTCGATCAGTTACAGGGTGCAAAGGTTTTCTCGAAGATTGATCTCCGATCGGGGTATCACCAACTGAAGATCAAGGCCGGAGATATTTTGAAGACTGCTTTCAGGACGAGGTATGGGCATTATGAGCTTCTAGTTATGTCAGTCCAGGTTGACCAACGCCCCAGCGTCATTCGTAGAACTGATGAACCGAGTGTTTCATGATATGTTGGATATTTCGATCATCGTATTCATCGATGACATATTGGTCTCCTCAAAGGACATGGAGGCTCATTGATGGATTCATAATTTTATATATTTATTTCCCTTATATTTAGTCTATTTAACATATTATACGTCTTATGGTACTCATTTTGATGATTCCTTATATATAAGACATTGATGGAAAGTATTAGTAATTTATGTCTAAAATAAAAGAAATTCTGATATTTTCAATAATGATCTTTTGAATTTCATGCAGGTTTTTAATGTGGAAAGAATTCTAGAAATCAAACGTGATCCAAAAATCAGATCTGGAAAATTGATTTGAATTGAAATCAGAGAAGGAAGATTACCACACATAGAAGGTTTATTATTGGAAGGATTTGATTGATTGTCAAAAATCTTGAGGAGAATATATACCTCTATGGAATATTACAAAGATTGGCAAATCTAGAGGTGACATTTGGTTAATGATGGAATGATTCTCTATCTAATTTAGGCAAGAAGATTTTGTTTAATCTTTATTTCCATGTAATAAGGTTGTTAATTCTAGACATACCAGTTTTAATCTTCTCTACTTTGGCTATTTAAGCAATGTAAATGCTACGTAATAGAGCATCCAAGAATTATTGAGAAGATAGTTTTATTTCTTTTGTCTTTCTTTTCTATCATGTCTAGCTAAGTTCTTTAGTCGATTCAAGGGGAATTCAATCCGGTTAGTAAAATTGTGAGACTCTGTTCTTAATTTAAATTATTTTTCTATTCAAATATCTGTGTTTCTTGGTTTTTCAAGTTAATGGTTGCATGATTCAGTTTATTAAGAGGCCTATTAATTGATTGAGTTATGTGGTTTATTGCTAACCTGAATCCATAATCCGTAATTGTTATGGAGTTCAGGAAAAGTAGCAATTGAGCAGAACAATTATGATCCAAGTTTTTGTTACTTGCTTAAAGGAAACATAGAATGAATTAAATAATCTGACGCTTGTTAAATTGTTGTTCATCTTTAACTCCCTCCAAGAGTGTAATGCTATCAGTAAATTCTTGAGGATTGCTTAATATCAATTGGTTTATTGATAAGAATTAAATTGTGTGCTGGGCTCAATTAATGAAATTAGGGAAGGTAAGGATTGTATGGCTTTTTGATAATCCTTGGTTAAATATTTGAATAGAGAATAATATATATGAGGTCAGTGATCAATTTGCAGCCGTGAGATAATTTCCTTGAATCGACATCATCTTCCATTGAATTTTTGTTATTTAATTTCTTGTCAATTAAATTGCAGAAGAAACCCCCCCCCCTCCTTTTTCTTGGTAAGTAGACAATTTGATTAACTAGTCTCTGTGGATCGACCTTTACTTATCATTACTATTCATTATAAGTAGAGTAATTTATTTTTGGCTGTGCTCGACACGCATCAAAATTTGGCGCCGTTGCCGGGGACTAGTTTTAATCAGATTATGATTGTTTTCATTCTATTTAATTTTTTTTTAGTCACTTGTGTTCTTACCTTTGTATGAAGTTTTTTTTTCTATTTTCAGGTGTCCATAGTTTTTCCGACAGGTACTGCTAGCGCATGAAATTTCGGACTACTTAGGGGCGTTACAAGAAGCTTATTTCGAAAAGAAAAAAAAAGCTTGATTTAATAATTTTAATTTTACTTGGTTATCGTGCACTTTGTGTTATCGGTCAGAATTTTTCTTTGGGATTTTTTTTAATTAGTTTTTATTTATTTATTAATATATATTTTTTTTTACCCATTGTATAGGTCTCTTGGTTAATGACTCAATCTTCTAACTCTGGTCAATTGATATTTGATCCAGAACCTGAAAGAACTTTGCATCGATTAAGGAAAGAAGCTAAGAAAATTCTGGGAGAACAAGTTTCAACATCACAAGGAGCAATTGTTTCTGATATAGTTGCTAGTGAGCTACTAATAGAGGAAGCCATGGCTGAAAACAGGACTTTGAAAGAGCTGGCTGCTCCTAATCTAAACTAGCAACCTTTGTGTATTGAATTTCCAAATCTAGAAGCGGCATTTGAATTAAAATCGGGACTAATACATCTACTTCCTAAATTTCATGGTCTTGCAGGAGAAGATCCTCACAAACATTTGAAGGAATTTCATATGGTATGCTCTAGCATGAAACCACAGGGTATTACAGAGGCACAGATCAAATTGTGCGCTTTTCCATTCTCTTTAGATGGATATGCTAAAGATTGGTTGTACTACATTCCTTCTGGTACAATCAATTCATGGAATGAGATGAAACGCCAATTTGTAGAGAAATATTTTCCTGCATCCAAAGCGGCAAATATAAGGAAAGAAATATGTGGAATTCGACAACACCATGAAGAAACATTATATGAGTATTGGGAACGCTTCAAGAAGCTTTATGCAAGCTACCCATACCATCAAATTAGTGACCAACTTCTGATTCAATATTTCTATGAAGGATTGTTACCAATGCAGAGGAGTATGGTGGACACCGCTAGTGGAGGAGCTTTAGTTGACAAAACTCCAGAAGCCGCGAAAAGGTTAATTTCTAATATGGCAGCAAATTCACAACAATTTGGTATAAGGATGGAGCAAACATCGAAGAAAGTTAATGAGGTAAGTACATCAAACCTTGAACGTCAGATTTCTGATCTAACATCTTTGGTGAGACAAATGGCTGTAGGAAATTTACAAACAGTTAAAGCATGTGGCATTTGCTCAGCCACCAATCATGCTACGGATATGTGTCCCACACTTCAAGAAGATACATCAGTCCAACAAGCAAATGCCATGGGAGGATTTCAAGGACAACCTCAGCGAAAGTATGATCCATACTCAAACTCATATAACCCTGGATGGAGAGATCACCCAAATCTGAGTTATGGGAATCAAGTTGCCCAGAATCGTTACCAACCCCCATTCCAACCTAGGCAGCAAGCAAATCAGAGTATGTCACTTGATGAGATTGTTAAGGCACTGGCTAGCAATACACAACAGTTTCAACATGAGACAAGAAACAGCATTCAGAATATAGAGAAGCAGATTGGTCAACTTGCAACTTCAGTAAGCAAACTTAAAGCTCAAGGATCTGGAAAGTTGTCATCTCAGACCATCATAAATCCACGTGAGAATGCAAGTGCCATTACATTACGGAATGGAAGAGAACTTGAGCCCTTCATTGCTAAATCTGTAGATTCGGCCACAACTATTCAAGAAGAAACAAAAGTCGACAACAATGATGTAAATTTATCCAAGGTAAAATCTCAACTAGTTGTGCGTAATTCTACTAATTATATTCTTCTCCCTTTTCCTAGCAGACTATCTAAATCGAAGAAAGAATATCAAGAGAAGGAATTCTTGAGACTTTTCAAAAGGTAGAAGTAAACATACCTCTACTTGATGCCATTAAGCAAGTCCCAAGGTATGCAAAATTTCTCAAGGAATTGTGCACTTCAAAGAGGAAATTGAGGGGTGATGAGAAAATTAGTGTAGGGGAGAACGTATCAGCAGTTATTCAGCGTAAGTTACCCCCAAAATGCAAGGATCCAGGTACGTTTACGATTCCATGTGTGATTGGTAATACTAAGTTTGAACATGCCATGTTAGACTTAGGTGCATCTATAAATGTTATGCCACATTCAATTTATGCATCTCTAAATTTGGGTCCTTTGAAAAAAATGGGTGTAATTATCCAATTAGCTGACCGTTCTAACGCATACCCTGAGGGAATGGTTGAGGATGTTTTGGTGCAGGTGAATGGGTTGATTTTTCCTGCTGATTTTTATATTTTGAATATGGAAGACAGTACCTCCCCAAACCTTGCCCCAATTTTACTAGGAAGGCTTTTTCTCAAAACAGCTAAAACGAAGATTGATGTCCATGATGGTACCCTTACCATGGAGTTTGATGGAGATATTGTTAAATTCAACATATTTGAGGATATGAGGTACCCTAGTAATGATGTTCAATCTGTGTTTTCTATTGATGTGGTTGATGTGTTTGCACAAGAGATTTTTGAATTGAGCAGTAAGAAAGAAGCGGGTAAGCAAAGGAAATTACAGTTGCAAGAATTAAAAGAGAAGAATTCAAGCATATACAAGGACAAGACTAAGGCGTTTCATGACAAGAGGATTGTGAGGAAGCAATTTGTAATTGGACAGAAAGTTTTGCTTTACAATTCGAGACTTAAATTGATGCCTGGTAAGTTACGTTCTCATTGGATTGGACCTTTTGAAGTTACTAATGTCTTTCCTTATGGTACAGTTGAAGTTCGAAGTTTCAAAACTAACAAGGTTTTCAAGGTTAATGGGCATCGCCTCAAGACATTCTATAAAGGCTTTCATGAGCATACTATAGACAAAGTACAACTGGGGGATCCCGTTTATTCTGACTGAGGAGTATTGAGTCGAGCTAACGACGTTAAACACAAGCACTGCTTGGGAGGCAACCCAAGAAATTAGATTTGTTTTTCTTATCATTTTTAATTACTTTTCTTTACATCTTTCCATTACATTTTTAACTTCCATTGGGGACAATGTTAGATTTAAGTGTGGGGGGAGGAATTAGGATTTCTCTTTTGTTTTATTTTTATTTTTTAAGTTTTATTTTTAATTTTTGTATGATTGTGTTAAAAAAAAATTTTCAAAAGTTGAATAAAAAAAAAAAATTCACTTCACTAAGAGAATATGTATGCCATGGATTAGAACTATTTGAATGTGGAAAAAAAATACATATATGAATTAGTTGAAATAACTTGCTAAATGAGCTTTGAATAACATTGATAGTTGCATTTAGAGGTAAAACATGCAGGTTTAGTAGATGGAATCCAACCAAGTGAGCTTTTGAGCCAAACTAGATTGAGACATCTATGTCAGTCTTTATTTTCTTTGAAGAGTGATATTCTACTATGCTTTTGTATCTCTAGAACTTGCTTTGAACCCTGTCAAGATTACATTGATATGTGTAGACATGAAGATGATAAAGGCAAATAGGATTTTACAACCACTTAGCTTAAATGACCAATCTTATATATTTTTACCCTTAGTGGACCCACTTTGAGCTTTTAAACTTTATTTTTCATTGAACCCTAAACCATGAGCCTTGAATTATTTATTTTTCTCATGTTTTACCAACCTTTGAGCTAGTAGAGCATTGAGAATTATCTAATGGGTTTGAGAGAGATATGTATTGAATAAGTATGGGGGTGCTATTCTCAAAAGTGATGGTTGTATGTCAAGAAGATTGATGTAATGGGAGTAAATGATCCTTGTTATGTTTAAAATGTCATGCTATAAAAAAAAATTCAAATAGCAAAGCATAGTTCTCAAATGAAAAGAAAAAGAAAAATAAAAAAAGGAAAAAGAAAAAAAAAAGAAACTGGAGTTTGGGATGTTTTGTTGAAGAGCTTTATCTATGAGCCTTTATCATTTAGATTGTTCAATTTTTTTGTCTTAATGATCTATTAGTTTCTTGGGTTTTAACGTCATTACATTTTTCTTATCCGTACCCTAAACCTTAGCCCCATTACAATCTTTATAAAGACCTTTTGATCCATGTATGCGTGTATTCTAAGTAATGGAGATTTTGGTGAATAAGCAAGCCTGTGGTAGTGCATCTTCATAGAAAGATCTTGAGTGAAATAGTTAACCTTGAATTCTTGAGTGAGTAGAGAGAATCCCAAGAGAAAATCTACTAAACATTAGCATGTTCACTTTTGAATAAGACTGATATGTTAGATATTGCTCATATTTACTAAGTGACCTTTGACTATGACATATATTGTTTTTTTGATCTCTTGAATTAGTTTTTGATTCATAGTACACATATTCCTTGAATGCTGTGGGATGAAAGTGAAAAAAAAAATATTTAGTTTGCCCGAGGTCGTGCAAGAGCTAAGTGTGGGGGAATTTGATGGATTCATAATTTTATATATTTATTTCCCTTATATTTAGTCTATTTAACATAGTATATGTCTTATGGTACTCATTTTGATGATTCCTTATATATAAGACATTGGTGGAAAGTATTAGTAATTTATGTCTAAAATAAAAGAAATTCTGATATTTTCAATAATGATATTTTGAATTTCATGCAGGTTTTTAATGTGGAAAGAATTCTAGAAATCAAACGTGATCCAAAAATCTGATCTGGAAAATTGATTTGAATTGAAATCAAAGAAGGAAGATTACCACACATAGAAGGTTTATTATTGGAAGGATTTGATTGATTGTCAGAAATCTTGAGGAGAATATATACCTCTATGGAATATTACAAAGATTGGCAAATCTAGAGGTGAGATTTGGTTAATGATGGAATGATTCTCTATCTAATCTAGGCAAGCAGATTTTGTTTAATCTTTATTTCCATGTAATAAGGTTGTTATTTCTAGACATACCAGTTTTAATCTTCTCTACTTTGGCTATTTAAGCAATGTAAATGCTACGTAATAGAGCATCCAAGAATTATTGAGAAGATAGTTTTATTGCTTTTGTCTTTCTTTTCTATCATGTCTAGCTAAGTTCTTTAGTCGATTCAAGGGGAATTCAATCCGGTTAGTAAAATTGTGAGACTCTGTTCTTAATTTAAATTATTTTTCTATTCAAATATCTGTGTTTCTTGGTTTTTCAAGTTAATGGTTGCATGATTCAGTTTATTAAGAGGGCTATTAATTGATTGAGTTATGTGATTTATTGCTAACCTGAATCCATAATCCGTAATTGTTATGGAGTTCAGGAAAAGTAGCAATTGAGCAGAACAATTATGATCCAAGTTTTTGTTACTTGCTTAAAGGAAACATAGAATGAATTAAATAATCTGACGCTTGTTAGATTGTTGTTCATCTTTAACTCCCTCCAAGAGTGTAACGCTATCAGTAAATTCTTGAGGATTGCTTAATACCAATTGGTTTATTGATAAGAATTAAATTGTGTGTTGGGCTCAATTAATGAAATTAGGGAAGGTAAGGATTGTCTGGCTTTTTGATAATCCTTGGTTAAATATTTGAATAGAGAATAATATATATGAGGTCAGTGATCAATTTGTAGCCGTGAGATAATTTCCTTGAATCGACATCATCTTCCATTGAATTTTTGTTATTTAATTTCTTGTCAATTAAATTGCAGAAGAAACCCCCCTCCTTTTTCTTGGTAAGTAGACAATTTGATTAACTAGTCTCTGTGGATCGACCTTTACTTATCATTACTATTCATTATAAGTAGAGTAATTTATTTTTGGTTGCGCTCGACACGCATCACTCATACAACACATTTGAGGGCAGCCCTACAACGGTTGAGAAAGGAGAAGCTTTATGTTAAGTTCAAGAAGTGTGAGTTTTGGCTGAAAGAAGTGGCTTTCTTGGGCCATGTAGTATCTGAAGACGGTATCAAGGTTGATCCAAGTAAGATAGCTGGTATAGTAGGATGGGAAGCACCAAAATCTATTGCGGAGATTCATAGTTTCCTTGGGTTGGCTGGTTATTATAGAAGATTCGTGGAAGACTACTCCAGGATCGCTGTTCCACTCACTAGATTGATCAAGAAGGGAGAGAAATTCATATGGACAGATGAGTGCGAGAAGTGTTTTCAGACTTTGAAGTCAAGACTAGTCTCTGCACCTATTTTGACAATCCCAGAACCAAGCGTACCGTTTACCTTATATACGGATGCTTCAGGGTTGGGTATTGGGTGTGTATTGATTCAAGGAGAACAGGTGATTGCTTACGCATCAAGACAGTTAAAAGAGCATGAGAAGAACTATCCTACGCATGATTTGGAGTTAGCAGCGGTTATACATGCAATCAAGACTTGGAGACACTACTTGTATGGTGAAAAGTTTCAAATTAAGTCAGATCACAAGAGCTTAACTTATCTTTTCACTCAGAAGGATCTGAATATGAGACAGAGGAGATGGCTAAAATTATTAAAAGATTATGACTGTGACATCTAGTACCATCCGGGTAAAGCAAATGTGGTGGCTGATGCCTTAAGCAGAAAGTGGGCATCGAAACCTGAGGATGGACCAAGTACAAATGTTGCATTATGTGCCGCAGCCTCAAGTTCAATTGAAGACGATGAAGAGTATATAATAGAGACTACAGAAGATCCAATCGAGCAAGGATTAATTCATAAGTTCACCATGATGTTCGCAGCTTTGAAGATCTCACCGGATCTAGTTGATGAAGTCAAGGTAGCAATCCTACAGGATCCATATCTCCAGATAGTGCAAGAAGACTTAGAGAAGGGTACGAGCAATCCGGACTTTACCTTGGATTCAGACAAGGTACTCAGGTATTGTGGACGGTTATGTATACCTGAGAGTAAAGACAGCAATATCAGAGATCGAGTTATGACTGAAGCTCATTACACTCCATATTCGGTACATCTAGGAAGTACCAAAATGTACCATGATTTGAGAAGATTGTATTGGTGGAGGGGTATGAATGCAGATATAGCTCGTTTCGTGTTCCAATGTCTGAATTGTCAATAAGTTAAATCAGAAAGGCAGAGACCCGCAGGTTTACTACAGCCATTACCAGAACCATAATGGAAGTGGGATTGCATTACTATGGATTTTGTCATTGGCCTACCTTTGACACCAAGGTCAGTGGATGCAGTTTGGGTAATAGTCAATCGACTCACCAAGACAGCTCGATTTATTGCGGTCAGACCTCAGTATACCATGGAGAAGCTGGCCAAGCTATATGTAGATAATATAGTCAGACTTCATAGCGTCCCAGAGAGTATAGTATCCGACAGAGATCCCTGTTTTACATCAAAGTTCTGGGAAGGATTACAGAAAGTTATGGGAACCAAGTTGAAGTTTAGTACAACTTTTCACTCTCAGATGAACGGGCAGTCAGAAAGGACCATTCAAACTTTAGAAGATATGCTCCGAGCTTGTGCATTAGACTTCAAGGGAGCTTGGGACGAGAAGTTATTGCTTATCAAGTTTGCTTATAACAATAGCTATCAGGCTACAATCCAGATGTCTCCATATAAAGCACTCTATGGGAAGAAGTGTCGTACATCTCTGCTATGGAATGAGGTGGGAGAAAGAAGAATTGTAGGACCGAATTTTGTTGAATAAACTTGTCGAGTAATTGATCAAATCAAGGAGAGAGTAAAGACAGCTTAAGTTCGACAGAAGCACTATGCGGATAATCGACGTCGAGATCTGGAGTTTACAGTGGGTGACAAAGTATTCTTGAAGATATCACCGGTGCGAGGTCTGAAAAGGTTTGGTAAGAAGGGGAAGCTATGCCCCAGGTATGTGGGACCATACGAGATATTGACCAGACGTGGTAATGTAGCATATCAATTGGCTCTACCACCATCTATGTCAAGCATACATGATGTGTTCCACGTATCATTATTGAAGAAGTATGTTAGGGATCCATCGCACATTTTGGTAGCAGACCCCCCAGACTTGACTGAAGATTTAACATTTGAAGTGGTGCCTGTGATGCTCTCAAGCCGAAAGGTACAGTAACTTCGAACCAAGGATATCCATTATGTGAAAGTGCATTGGAAAAGCCAAGATGTCAAAGAGATTACTTGGGAAGAGGAAAGCGCGATGAGGAAGGAGTACCCTAACCTTTTTGACGATCAAGGTACGTTCAAATTTTGGGGCCAAAATTTCATTTAAGGGTGGGGGAGTTGTGAAACCTACATGCAAATTTTGGGGACGAAATTTCTTTTAAGGGTAGGGGAGTTGTAAGATCCGCACTCCATGAACCCGGCCTAAACCTTGATTTCATGTCGTAGCAGGTCTTCCGATCATCACCGGGCCAGACGGGACGAGCGGATGATGAACAGGAACGAAATCGGATCAAAGACGGTCAAATAAGTGTCATTTTATGTTGATCGGTCGATGGTACCGGTCTTGGTACCGGTCGACCGGTCAACTCTGCGCAGCTAACTACGGAGATCCAAAATTTGATCTCTGCAGGTCCCACTTTCCTAAACCCTAATACCTGGACCTTCCTAATCCTAATAGGATTACTAAACCCTAATCCTAGCCTATATAAACACCTCTAAACCTCCTCAAATCCTTTCCATTATCTCTCACAAACCCTAGAGAGGAGAAGGAGGTTGGAGAAGGAGAAGAAGCTAGGAAGAAGAAGGAAGTATTGCCATTGCCGTTCGACGACGCTCACCTTACGCCAGTCGACGGTAAGTGTTTTAATCATTCTTTTTAACTTTGTGACTCTGGGATAGTTGTATGGGTGGATCAATACCATGCAAAGCGGGTATTGATCTAAAACCCTAATTGGCCATTAAACCCTAAATTGCCGTCAAACCCTAGATTCGAGTTTTAGGATGATTATCATCGAAACTAGACTTGAATGAGTTGGAGATAACTCTAACTCAAAGCTCAGATTTAGAATGGATAGGAGAAACCCTGGAAATCCATGGAAAATGATCGACGGCAGTCGAAAAACCCAAAGTATGGTCTTCCGGAGACATACCGGTTGACCATACCGGTTGCACCTCAGTGACCCGGTATGTTGCCACCGGTACCTTCCAGGGGGCTGGTCTGTGGGGACCGGCTGACCATACCGGTCTCCAGTCTTCCCCACAGAGCTGCGATCGGTACATGCCATCGGTCAGCTCTGTGAGTATATTTTTGTAACCTCGTTGGTTTTCCGACCAACGTGAAACCTTAAGAAACTATTCTAATGAAACCCCCTAATATTATGTAGGACTTTGTGATAGCACGTTTGGATCTTACGCGTGGAGCAAGCTATTAAACGAACGTCAGGTAAGGGAATCTGACCTAAACCATAATAATTAACGGACAGTAAATCGTTGTTAATAACCCTAAATATATATGATGTGATGTTTGTGCATATTCACATGTCATCCTTTACTTTCAGTTATTGTTATTGTTCATGCATGATAGGATGTGATTGTTAGGCATGTGATTGTTTTCGTTGGTGTGTGGAGTGGGGCATGGGCCTGGGATCATTCCTCACACTGGCACTTTTTGTAGTATTCTATCTTAACATGCTTGGTACGGGTGGGGCATCAGGGGAAGGTCGTGGTACGGTGGTCTCCGATGTTGATGTTGGGCTGGCCATGGTTATGTAGCACTGTGGTCTCCAATGCTGACGCTGTCTTGTCCACGATGCTTTAGCTCTATCTCTATGCCGTAGGGAGTTATCTTGGGATAGAGTCTACCTGCGTATTGTTCTATCCTAGTGTGTTAGTTGTGGATAGGGTATCAGGGGAGGTACGGGGATACCTTAGCTCTATCTCTATGCTGTAGACGGATGTGCTGGGATAGAGCCTACATTGATGACATATAGGATTGGTTAGTTGCGAGCCCAGTTTACGAGCCCTGGCCAGTAGGGACTTAGGTACTGGTATGGGTAGAGTATCAGGGGAGGTACGGGGATATCTTAGCTCTATCTCTATTCCATGATGGGTGCATGTGGGCCGGTGGTGGTGTAATCTACTATGCAGTGCCACACACTCGTGTATGGAGGTGCGGGGGTCACCAAACCTTTCTATAGCACATTGCAAACTTAAACCAGACCACAGCATAAAATGATTGTTACTCATGCATAATATTGTGAAACTATCTAATTGTCTTACTGAGCTAAGTTGTGAGCTCACCCTTTGTATATATACATGTTTTTAGTTGTTGATGCAGGTTACACGGTGAACGACTACGTGAACGCTCTGGCGTACGATGGTGTTGCTGCTATGGGTGTGCAGGCAGGAGAGGACAAGCATGATGCTTCATGCGAGTGCCCTTTCTGCGTATACCTTTGATTTGACTTTTATTTATTTTCAGTTATTTTCAGTTGGATTAAGTGGATGTAAGGATATTATATTTTATTGTTTGAATTTGAATAATTGGATATTTTATATAAATTTATCAATAGATTCTCAGTTCATTTATTTAAAGTCTTCTGTTGTACTATTTATATTCTGATTGTGGTTTTGTGCAATGGTTTGTATGAGTGGACACGGTCTATTCGAGATCCTGGTGTGAACCGTTGGTTCAATGACGGTTCACTCACACCATTCTGGTTGGTTCAGAATTGGGGTGTGACACTGTGTCTCTACCTCATTAGAATGGAAGCGGACTGGGTCATGAACCCTGGGTACTTTGGTATGAGCCATAGTATCTGCAAAAACAAAGAGAAACAGATATTAAGTTAGTAAAGATGAAAAACCCAAAAATTTTGACAGCATAACGACATAAATTGATCAAAATCCTCACTTTTCACCCATACACGTGGGCAGGAGGACTTATAAAGGTTTTAAACAATCCTGCAAGACTCATATAGTTGGAAATTTCATTTAAAGAGATCGAATTTGATGAAATTTTAAGAAATTCAAAAATCTCGACAAATTAGGGCTAAAATGGGAAAATTCGAGTTTCTCGATAACCAACCGATAAAACTCAAATATTTTTGAGGGCTTTTGTTCCTTGAGTCACCAACAACAGAAGCCCCCAATAAAAATAGAATTTTTACGGTTGGAAAAAGTTTAATTTGAAGAAAACGAGTTAAATGGGTAAAAACCAAGCTAAGAAAACCTAAAAATATGAAAATGTAGAGAACGTACCTGTAGACGAGGTGTGGACGTCGAAATAGGAAGCAAATAGCACCAAAGAGTCCGAGTTGGCACTGTAGCAACTCAGAGGGACAAGTCGAGTCGGAAAGGAGGAGGAAGAGGAGAAATGGATTCAAAATCGAAAATAAAAACCTGATTTTTGGTCCAAGGGTCAGAGAATTCGACCAAGACATCCGACCCCCCCTCCGACCCCCTCATCGACCCTCAGCTCTCGGTAATCTGAGAGAGAACCAGGGGTCGAACCTTGGGTCGGACATCCTCCATCCCCCTCATCGACCCCCGGCTCTTGGGAAGAATCAGTGATTCCTCAGGGTCGCAGACTGAGGGTCGGACATCCATCGACCCCCACCATCGACCCTGCAGTAAAAATACAGCATTTTCGACAGAATGATCTAAAAAATTTGAAAATTTCATTTGTTAGTGGTTTCAAAATATGAGAATGAAGTATATAATGATTGTCTTACGTGCTCTATGATTTTCAGGCATTCCCACTACCAGATGAGATAATGGCTGGACGCAAAGTGACCAGACAAAGCCGTAACTCTATCCCACCACCACCACCTGTGGGGGAAGACAGCCAAACACACCCGGAAACACAGGGGAATACGAACACAGCACCATCCGTAATTAATGGGCAGACAAATCCTACAAATCTGCCAGCTCCACCTACAGACCTGGCTACAGTCGTAATGAACTTGGCCCAACAGCTGCAGCAAATGCAACAGGCACAAGCTACTATGCAAGCTGCCATAGGAATGACTTTTCCAGCTGCACAGACACCACCAATGCCAGCAGAACAGGCAAGCATGGTACCAGAGGGAAGTAACACAGTACCCCACGCACCTCAGACTCCCATCATGTAGGCTCAAGTGCAGAATCCTGAGGTAGCTCAAGGTGGATATCAATACCAACCACCTATGTATGGGGCGTATGTCCCGCAATAACTAGACCACTCCAGACTGGTGGAGCGTTTTCTGAAAATGAAGCCCAAAGAATTTAATGGCAAGCCAGCAGATCCTTTATGGCCGGCACACTGGGTTGACGAAATGCAAAGAAATTTTATGAAGATGACAGTAAATGAAGAAGAGAAAGTATTGTGTGCCACCTTTATGCTGAAAGGAGATGCACACCATTGGTGGAGGTCGACTAGGGCATATTTATTAACAAAGCATGCCCAACTGACTTGGGATATTTATAGGGAGGCATTCTTTGAGAAGTACTTTCCTAGGAGTTTCAGAGATTCCATGGAGAAGGAGTTCCTGAGTTTATATTAGGGACAGATGACTGTCGATGCATACCAACAGCGTTATGAGGAGCTATTTTTCTTCGCACTAGTCAGTATGCAGGTAGAAGACACCAAGACCCGAAGGTTCGTCATGGGACTTAGGGGAAGTATCTGCGAGCATGTTCTGGGACTTGAAAAGAAAATCTATAATGAAGCGGCACAAATTGCTCGAGTGATAGAGTCGAGCCAGAGAGAGAGCTACTTTGCTCAAAATAGGGGAATCAAAAGGCCTAATGGAAATTCTTACAACGGAGGGAACACCAAGATATTCAAACCCTTTCGTACTCAAGGCTTTAATGCTGCAGCCAAGACTACCCCCGCAGCTCCACAGCAACAAAAGCAAGTCATTGAAGGAGTAAGATGTTTTAACTACAATCAAGTAGGGCATATTGCAAGGGAGTGTACTAAGCCCAAGAATCAACTACAACAAGGCAGAGTTTACACGGTTACATCTAAGGATGCTGCCGCATCGCCTGATGTGGTTACAGGTATGACCTGAATCTTATCATTTTGTGTTACATTATGTGAGCATGTAGACTAGACCAAAACAAATCACAGGTATCGTACCTATTAATGGCATTCCCGCCAGAGTGCTCTTTGATTCAGGAGCTACTCATTCTTTTATATCTGTGTCATTTGGAAAGAAGCTAAATCTACCCCTTAAATCCTTAGACTACAAACTGCTTGTACGATCACCTATGGGATTAGAAGTGGAGTTAGAAAAAGGTTATGGACCATGTCCAGTTCTTATTGATGAAAAGACTTTGGATGCAACCTTGATCCAACTTGAGATGGCAGACTTTGACGTCATCTTGGGAATGGACTGGTTAGCTTGGCATTCTGTAAACCTATTGTGTGCCGAAAAAAGCTGACATTTAAAGACAAAGAAGGAACAGAGTTCAGTTTTTTAGGAACCAAACTTCCCCGTAAACGAAAGCCCATACTCTCTGCATTAAAGGCTAGGAAGTGCCTGGAGAAAAGAGCAGTTGGGTATTTAGTATCAGTGGTCGATCTTACCAAAGAAGCACCACGAATGGAGGATATTGATGTCGTGCGTGACTATCCAGAGGTATTTCCTGAAGAACTACCAGGATTACCACCCGACCGCGCTATAGAGTTTGTTATAGATCTGATACCCGGAGCCGCACCAATATCTAAAGCACCTTAACGAATGGTTCCTACTGAATTGAAGGAATTAAAAGTACAACTACAAGAATTATTGGACAAGGGTTACATCCGACCTAGCATATCACCATGGGGAGCGCTAGTATTATTCGTGAAGAAGAAGGACGGTAGCATTCGATTGTGTATAGACTACCGAGGACTGAATAAACAGACAATCAAGAATCGGTATCCATTGCCTCGGATCGATGACTTGTTCGATCAGTTGCAAGGTGCCAAAGTGTTCTCCAAGATCGATCTTCGGTCAGGCTACCATCAGTTGAAGATTAAGGATGGTGATATCCCCAAGACAGCGTTCAGGACCAGATATGGACATTATGAATTTTTGGTCATGTCTTTCGGATTGACGAACGCACTAGCAACCTTTATGGAACATATGAATCGGGTATTCCATGATATGTTGGATACGTCGGTTATTGTATTCATTGATGATATATTGGTCTACTCCAAAGACGAGGAAACTCATATTAAGAATCTAAACGCCGCTCTGCAGCGATTACAGAAGGAGAAGCTCTACGCCAAATTTACAAAGTGCGAGTTTTGGCTAAAGGAAGTCGCTTTTCTAGGCCATGTTGTATCCGCTGAAGGAATTAAAGTGGACCCTAGCAAGATCGAAGCTATTGTGAAGTGGGAAGCACCGAAGAGCGTTGCAGAAATTAGAAGTTTCTTAGGTCTAGCTAGGTATTATCGACGATTTGTAGAAGACTATTCCCGAAATACCGTACCTCTTACCAGTTTGACTAAGAAGGGCGAAAAGTTTGTGTGGACTGATAAATGCGAGAAGAGTTTCCAAACATTTAAGGCTAGATTGATATCAGCTCCAATCTTAACCATTTCAATTCCAGGACAGCCATTTATTTTGTACACTGATGCATCAGGACTGGGATTAGGATGTGTACTTATGCAAGGAAAATAAGTAATTGCTTATGCCTCAAGACAATTGAAGACACATGAGAAGAACTATCCCACTCATGATTTGGAATTAGCGGCAGTAGTACATGCTGTCAAAATATGGAGACATTACTTGTACAGAGAGAAATTTTAGATTAAATCAGATCATAAGAGTCTTACTTACCTCTTTAATCAGAAGAAGTTAAATATGAGACAAAGAAGATGGGTGGAACTATTGAAAGACTATGATTGTGATATCCATTATCATCCGGGAAAGGCTAATGTGGTTGCGGACGCAGTGAGTAGAAAGGCAATGATGAAATCTCAAGAAGAGGTTAGCACCACTGCTGCATTGTGTACTACCGAAAAAGTATTCAGTTATGGTAATGAATAGTTTGCGATAGATGCACCGGGGGAATCAACCAACCAAGGGTTTATCCATCGATTTGTAAATATGTTCGCCACATTGAAGATTGTACCTGATATACTTGATGAAGTGAAAACAACGATTAAATCAGACCCTTATCTAAGAATGGTACAAGAAGACATCGAAAAAGGTAGGACTACTCCTGAGTTCTCCTTAGATGACGAAAGGGTACTGAAGTACAAAAGAAGAATATGTGTACCTGAAACAGAAAGTTTGGACAATAGACACCGACTAATGAAGGAAGCCCATACCACCGCCTATTCGATACACCCTGGAAGTACAAAAATGTATCATGGCCTAAAGAAATTATATTGGTGGAGGGGAATGAAAGCAGATATAGCCAAGTTCTGTCTCAATGCCTAAATTGTCAGAAGGTGAAAGCTGAATGACAAAGACCAGCAGGACTGTTACAGTCGTTACCGGAACCAGCATGGAAATGGGACTGCATCACTATGGACTTCGTCACAGGGTTACCATTGACTCCCCGAGTAGTTGACGCAGTTTGGGTGATTGTAGATAGACTGACTAAAATGGCTCGATTTATAGCTATACGACCTCAGTATACACTGGAGAGGTTAGCTAAGTTGTATATGGATAATATTGTCAGATTACACGGTGTACCTGAAAGCATTGTGTCCGACAGAGATCCACGATTTACTTCAATGTTTTGGGAAGTATAACAGAAGGCTATGGGTACAACATTGAAGTTCAGTACTGCATTCCATCCTCAGACAGACGGACAGTCGGAGCGCACCATTCAGATTCTAGAAGACATGCTCCGAGCTTGTGTAATTGATTTCAAAGGATCATGGGATGAAAATTTACCACTGATTGAGTTCGCTTATAACAATAGCTATCAGGCTACTATACAGATGTCACCCTATAAAGCACTGTATGGCAGGAAGTGTCGAACTCCTTTGTTTTGGAATGAAGTTGCAGAACGTAGTATTGTTGGACCAGAATTTGTTGAAGAGACTTGTCGAGTAGTCGACATTATCAAGGAAAGAATAAGAACGGCTCAGAATCGTCAGAAGCAATATGCAGACACTAGACGCCGAGACCTTGAGTTCACCATAGGTGATAAGGTATTCTTCAAAGTGTCACATATGCGAGGTTTGAAACAGTTCGGACAGAAAGGGAAATTAAGTTCGAGATATATCGGACCATATGAGATTCTAGCTAAGCGTGGAAAAGTGGATTACCAGTTAGCACTACCACCATCTATGTCAAGTGTGCATGACATATTTCATATCTCCTTATTGAAGAAGTATGTCGGAGACCCAACGCACGTATTAACTATAGATCTACTTGATTTGACTGATGATTTGATGTTTAAAGTAGCACCAACTGAAATCACCAGCCGAAAGGTGCAACGACTACCCAATCGTGACATTTATTATGTTAAGTCACTTGGAGAAGCAGCGATATAGAAGAAATCACATGGGAATAAGAGAATGCTATGCGAAAGCAATACCCTCATTTATTCGACTCGGAAGATATGAACAATTTCGAGGACAAAATTTTTATAAGTTGGGGGGAGTTGTAAGACCCGTATCAAACTAACCGGTATTACCACCTTGTACCAGGTCTACCTATCATGGTCGAGCCAAATGGACCAAGTGCATGAAGGAAATAGCGAAGACAGGTATTAAACTGACCCAAAAACAGTCAAAATGAGGGTAGGGTCGCATACCCAGACCAGCAGGGTCGACCCCCCCTCACATAGAAGTCAGACCCCTGATTTTTCACTGGGGGTCAGACAACTTAGGAACTGAGGGTCGACGGGATCTCTGACCCCCTCATCGACCCCCTGTTTGCCGACAGAAACCGCAAATAGGAAACTTTCCAAATTTCAATGGGATTCCTTCCTAATCTCAATGGGACTTATTTTTGGAGATTTTACTCTATAAATAGGACGTCCCTAAGCCTCTTTCACTCCTTTTGAAACCTTAATTGAGAGTGAGAGAAAGAGAAGAGAAGAAAAAGAGAAGGAAAGTTGGAGAAGAAGACCTAATTAAAGAATTCAGAGAAATCTCTGAATCTCAGCAAACCTAAGGTATGGGCAAGCTTTCTATTTGATAATCTAAGACCTTAGAATAGTTCATGAAGAGAGTACGATCTAGGAGAAACCCAAATCATACACCCATGGGAAGATTTCGATGGAATCCATGGAGAAATCATGGTAGACAAGGTAAGGAAGAAACCTAGTGTTCTAAGCCATAGAACAAGCCTAGAATGGATTGTGGAAGTAAGTCATAGGACCCAAACGTGAAAGAATGGAGTGTAGAATGAAAATCTCGACTCAACCCACGAGGGGTCGCACGTGGGGTCGATTGGGAATCGACACTACCAGACCATAGGATCGACCGCCAGTATTCGAGAAGTCCAAAATAGGGGTGGTCGCACCCAGGGTCAATAGAACATCCGACCCTGGCATCGACCCTACCCTGGGGGTCGATGTAGACTGCTACCCTACCTGCGACCCACCCTGCGACCCGTGCTTAAAAACATGCCTAATGATGCCAGAATGACTTCTAACCAAAATCTATCGACTTGTTAGGTTTTCCTATTGATATAAAAGTGGTTTTAAAGCTTGAAAGAGAATCAACACTCAAGCAAAGGTGAGGGAATAAGACCTAAACTAATTGGCTAATAATAAACTGTTTTTATTTCTTGAGTCCAATTCCATGACTGATTCTATGCGTGTATGCTTGTATGTGCATTCAATATGTCATCCAATATTCCTGTTATTATTATTCATGCATATTTAATTTTATTTATTTATAACATGATGATGATGATGATGATGCTAGGAATAGGCATGTGAATGTATGTGTGTGGTTAGTGTATATGGTGCGGGTAGGGGATGGTATCAATCGGTACAGCCATGCCATTTTCATGGGGTGTATATTGTGCCATGGTTCTACTCAAGTCATGTCCACTAACATCGTCGTATCATCATTACCTTAGCAGAACTATTACGTCGTAGGGTATCAGGGGAGGTGGTCTCGGACCTTGTAGTCTTCAACTCTGCCGGGGGCCTTAGCTCTATCTCTATGGATGTATTGAGGGATGCTGGGGTGAGGCCTTGGATACACTATTTGACATTAGGATTGGTTAGTTGCGAGCCCAGTTTGCAAGCCCCCGCCAGCAGGGACTTATGTGTTGGTGTGGACAACTGGTACAGCCATGCCATTTTCATGGGGTGTATATTGTCCATGGTGGGTGCATGTGGGACGACAGTGCCGATACTCATTGGGCGGATTCACACACTCATGTATAGAGGTGAGGAGGCCACCGAACCTTTCTATAGCACATTGCAAACTTATAAACCAGACCACAGATATGAATTGAATGCATGCATATGTTTGTTGCATTGTTTTGTTTGCTCATTGAGCTGTGATATGTGCTCACCCTTTCGACGTCGAATATTTTTTAGTTGATGATGCAGGTACCACGGTGGAAGACTATATGAATGTTTCTACGTACGGGCACATCGCTGCGATGGAAGCTGAAGACTTAGTGAGAACGCATGACTCTTCGTGCGAGTACAACGCATACGTTTTTTATTAGATTTTGATTTGAATTATTAAGGAAATGTAATTGATATTTTATTTACTTATGTCTCAGTTGATATTACATAATTTGATACTTTATTTATGATTACCACAACTAGATTCCTCAGTTCATTTATTGTTAAGACTTCCATTATTGTGTATTTATTCTGATTATGGTTGTGGATGTGTATGGTTTAGTTTACATGGACACAGCCTATTAGAGATCCTGGTTGAACCGTTGGTAAATTAGCGGTTCATCACACCATTTTGAATGATGCAGAATTGGGGTGTGACACTTGGTCAACCGGTAGAACGAAGCAGCCGGAGGGCTTAAGTGACTGGTCTGTCGGTACTGTAAAATTCAGATGTCTTTAAAAAGGCTCGTGGGTTCTCACTTGAAGCCCATACCAAAAGGAATCTGGGAGAAAAGGGAGTGATAGGGTTTCCTCCGGTTCTCCAAGGCTTTATCCTCCGTATTCTTGGTGATTTCAACTACATAAGCGACAAAACTATGTATATTTCGGTTTTAGGTATGTTCCTTCCCTCGTTCTTGTTGTTCTAGTTCCTTAGGGCATACCTGGGTTAGGGCATGATTTTCCCACTTCATCTTCCAGGAAAATCATGTCTCTCTTGCCCAACCCATCATTCTAACTATGATTTTTCTGTTTTCCTAACTCGTAGGCACCATGACACGTTGAAAAGAGGGTAGGGTTGTCTTAGCCAAGAAGTTTGACAGGACCCATTTCCTATCTTATGACTACAGCCAAAAATGGGTGAAGTTTGGCATAGCCATGATTGAACTAGGACAGTACGTTATTCTGGAGGAGCTAACTAGGTTTGCTACTAGGGTACGCTTCGATGTACTAGGTTGGACCCCAGCCTTGTGCATAAGAAATGACGTATACCCCAACTTAATGAGGCATTTCTTCAGCAACTTGGGTTATACTGTGGACGAGGTAGGTGTACTACGTCTCACTAGCATGGTGAAAGGTGTACGTATTACTATGAGTATCGCTATACTCAATGTCTCCACTACTGAAAGAACCGTATATTTTGGGCCTCGTCAGGTTGTAGACTGCCCAAAGGATCAGTGGGTCACCTTGCATTGAGAGCTCATCCTTCTCAACCTGCTAGATCTGGAGAATGAAAACATTGAGCCTAACTACCGACCCATTCCTAGGGTCATCAGTCACATTATTCAGCACAACATACTCCCCAGAGTTGGACATAGAGATAAACTGAACACCTTTGGTATGTACGTGATGCACTGTGTACTTCGAGGAGAGCAGCTATGTCTCCCATATATTGTCTTGAGACACATGCTGTTCTTAGCAGACAACCTGGGTCCAAATGGAAAACTGCCATATGTTCGACTATTGTCTCATATAGTCACTCACTTTGGGGTGAGCTTTACTGGAGAGGAAATGGAGAATGGGAAGGAGTTTTCCCCATTCTGTTGGACTAGCGTCGTGCGGATGAAACTATATGAAGTTGTGATGTCAGACCCAGAGCTTGAGGCAATCAAAAAGCCTCACAGGAGAGCACGTTGGAGACAACCAATAACACACAAGATAGCTATCAGAGAGGATAGTGACAGCGAGAGGAAAGTCCCAATAGGAGACAGGGCTTCCACTTCTACAGCAGTAGCCAGATCTCGAGGTCGCATGGCTCGAGTTGAAGAAATGTTACCACTCTACAGGAAGGTCAGCAAAAAATCATAGAAGAGCTACCTGGCATGCAACGTATTCAGCAGACCATCGTGAGGCATCAGGATGCCTTTGATGAGGACCTCCGTCAGGTTCGAGACTCAATGATGCCTACTCCATCAACTGTTGGCGATCTTCAATGATCACACTACTTTTCTTACTATGTATTTGACACCAGCATCTACCTTTTTGGTAACAGTACTTGTTCCTTACTACGTACTTGTCATACCTATAGGGTAACTATCTAGCTTGTGGATTGTACCCCATTTTGTTGTTCTTACTTATACTTGTACATTATTCTCTTATTTAATTCTCGTAGATGGTGACTAAATTATTGTTTTCCCTAGTCACTACTGTTGGTTTGTATATATCTTTTAGTTAACCTATGCATCTGCTACTGACACATGGAAACACATGTGCAAGAAAAATTTATCAGTAATACAAAGCGATTAGCTCTGATACTAGTGTTGTCATAGCCCATTCTGGAGAATCTGGTGTGATATCCGGGTCAACCCTTGTGACATCCAAATACATCCGAGATTGCTACCACAATGATTACAAAAAAATCTCACAATCTATACATATAATATCCATAATAATCTAGAAGCAATAAATAAATAAGAGGAAGCATTTAATATAGACAAACGCAACTAATGATAACATATCCCATACTATGTATCAAATTATCTGTTACAAACCATTGTTCCTTCACAAAATATTACCACAATATCTATATACAAATACCCAAATAAAAAAAAAGAGTAAATCAGTTACATTGTTCATGATAGACCACTTTGTCTACCATCAAAAAATAATCAAGTATCCAGAGTACATATCGAAGAGGGGAGAAATTAAGGGGAGATCTACGTCATGCTTAAACGTAGTCACTGTAGGTGTAGCCCTCACTGTGCTCTCCACCAACATCATCAGGACCCGCAGCCATACTAGCCAAGGGAGACTCCATAAAATTGGCAATTGATAAGTCACCTGCAGAAGGATCTAAAAAACAGTGTCGACACGAGGGTGAGCTCACATCCCAGCTCAGTGGGAAATCTAATATTACATGTAATGCACATACAACCACCAATGAGATGAATGCAATTTATTTTATATTAGGTCTTAGGTTTATGTTTCTACATCCTGAACTAAGATAGAAGCTGAATAAATGACCCTGGGTTGCTAAACAACTTCTACAGGTAGACTCCCCCCTTGGGGACACCCATCCTTATAGGTTTGTTACCTCCTACCATAGGCTTCACATACGCTAGTTACCATACCCCCATACGTCACTAACTCCCCCTAGGGTCACCCAACCTTCAGGAGTGCAAAGCTATGCCAGTATCTTTACCCCTACTAGAGGAGCGTAGGAAACAAGGAATGGCATCACCTATGTCTGTTATGTTTATTCATTTCACTTTGGCTGCCTACCAGCGAGAGTCCCTGTGTCACACCCCAATTTTGGACTAACCAGTGGTGTAATGAACCGTCATGAGAACCAACAGTTCAAAGCAGGATCTCGTATAGGCCATGCCCACTTGGTTAAACTAAACACATTCCACAATAATAATCAGAGTAAATAAATAAATATTAAAAGTCTTTATTTATAATAAACTGAGGTCTAACAATGATAAATAAATAAATAAATCCAATTATCTCCAAGTAAACTCATGACATAACGTAAACTAATCAATTACATGTTCCAACAATCAAAAATAGCTAAACTAATCAAAAACACATTGGTTGCACTCGCACTACGGATCATGCGCTTCCTCCATAATTTCTACGTCCATAGCCGCTACATGTCCATACGTCAACACATTTATATAATCTTCAACAGTAAGACCTGCATCAACAACTAAAAATATTCAACATCGAAAGGGTGAGCATACATCATGGCTCAGTGAGCAAATAAAATAATGCGTAAACATATGCATGTATTCAATTCATATCTTTGACTTGATTTCAAGTTTGTAACTGTGTTATATAAAGGTTTGGCAGCCACCGCACCTTTATGCACTGGTGTATGAATCCACCCAATGGATCAAACACTATTGTCGTCCCACATCCACCCAGTCATGGAATAGTGATAGAGCTAAAGTGTTCGGATCACACACCACCAATACTTCCCCTGATGTCCTACCCATACCAACTAGTAAGCCCTTGCTGACGAGGGCATACAAACTGGGCTTGCAACTAACCAATCCAAATATCATCCAATGTATCTAAGGCCTTACCCTAGTATCCCTCAATACGTCCATAGCGATAGAGATAAGGCCTCTCGGCAGAGTCAGAGACCACACGGTCCGAGACCACCTCCCCTGATATCCTACGACGTAATAGTTCCGCTAAGATAATGGCAATACGACGATGACAGTGGGCAAGACTTGAGTAGAGATAAAGCTAGAGTCTGATGACCAGGTCAAAGATCACAGTGCTACGTCCTCCCCTAATGCCCTACTCGCATCTAACACACTAACCACACATACAATCAAATGCCTACTCCTAGCATCATCATCATCATGTTATAAATAGAAAGAAATAAATATGCATGAGCAAAAATAGCAGTAATAATGGATGACATGTGAAATGCACATTACAAGCATACAAGCATAGAATCATTATTGCATTGGACAAATAAAATAAAACAGTTTGTTATTAACCAATTAGTTTAGGTTTTGTTCCCTCACCTTTTAACGATGTTCAATCTTCTTCTCAAAGCCTTAGAAATCACTTTTGAACTACTTGAAAACCTAAAAAACTTATGAATTTTAAGTTAAGGTTCAAGTTTTCCAAGTTACAGTAGTTGAAAACCTAATCTGGTCTCAAACAGGCTTCATGAAACTGTATGGCTGCAAGTGTGGTTGAACATGTGGTCTCAGTATTTGCAACCACAAGGTGTGTGGTCGATATGTATGGTTGCATATCTTGCGACCACACGTGCGACCATACCTTCCCTGGGATCTTCCCGAGAGTGTGTGGTCGACCTCTGGTCACTCTGTGGCCGACCATAGGCTGTGACCATACGAAGTTTGATCAATTTTTATTCTCAATCCAATTCCTTCATGAGTCGATTCTCTGGTTTAGCAATAGGGTTCTTCCTATGATCAGTCTATGGCCTTAAATTCACTATTTTTGCAAAGTTATCCACCCTAACCTACTCTCCATGGATCTCCCTTGAGTTTTTGTTCATGGGGTTTCATGGTTGAGATCCCACATCAATTCCACATCTAAATTTACAATGGAAAAAATCCTATACTATGTGATCTACTTCTACAGAGATGGTTTCTTACCTTTACCTTCTGTAGCAAGCTAGAACCTTCCTTCCTCTCAGCTTGTCTCTTCAGATCTCTTTCTCCTTCTCTTCCACACTCTCTTTCTCTCTTAGGTTTAGAGTTTCAATTTAGGTTCTAAAAGAGTGAGAGAGGCTAAGGGACGTCCTTTATAAAGATGAAAAACCTCCATATAGAGTTCTCCCTCAACTAGGAAAGAGATCCCTTAGTTTAGGAAAGTTTCTAAAAACTCGAAATTGGTCTCAACATCGTGCGGTCACATGTGTGGTCATAGAATCCGTCGACTACACATCCCAAATATGCGACCACATGTTGGATTTTGAGTGGTATCACTTTCCTTAAGGTGTGGTCGACCATACCAGTACAGGTATGTGACCATACATTCAAAATTGACTGGTTTTGGGTCGATTCACATACCTAGCTTTGTGGTTCCTTCATGCACTTGGTCAGCCCGATCTAGCCATGATAGGAAGACCTGACATGACACTGTTAGACCAGCTTAGTAGGGTGCAGGTCTTACACCCCGGATCCCCACTCCCATGGTTTACCATGCCCCCACTAGCATGTTGACATAACTATCGTGCTATCCACCAGCAGAAAACCCCGGCTCCATCCCATGGATCACTGTGTCTACCACTAGCATGTTTACATTCGTACGTGATCTATGTACTCGCATTCCCATGCATCACACAAACCACTATACATGGTTGCAATCTAACATGACTCATGCACCTGTACTCTTATGCGTCACACAAGCCATCATACATGGTCGCATCAATTCATAAATAAAATTATACTCTAACGGTGAACCCATCTCTATCCCATGGATCATCGTGCTCCCACTAGAGCCTTGCATCAATAATGTGACCCATGTATCATACTCCCATACTTCACATATCCACCATACCCAAACAATCATACAACATTCATAGTTATACAAATGCAAATGCATGCTCATACATAACAATCATTGACAGTATATAATTAAATAACAACCTAAGTAAATTACTAAGAATGTAGGCATGTCATTAATATGTCATATGTCTAAGGATTAGACCCCTCACCTGATTGCACAATAGAGTGTAGCAGTAATATGAAGCCACAAAGAAGGCTTCGGTAAATCAACCTTGTTCGATATCTATTTAACATATAATGGTTCATTAGTTTGACTTTAGAGTTTTTAATCAACATGGACAAGCCTTAAATGTCCATATACGGGTCCCATAGAAAGTCGGGATCCAAAAGGATGGTCTTCCTAAGCATTACTAGGCTTATGGGCCAATGCAGACTGAACCAGTAGAGGGTTCCACCGGTACGTTCTACCAGTCAACCCTTAGTGCATTTTCTCAATGCGCAGCACTAAAAGAGGGAATGGATGGTCGACCATTCGGTTGATCATCCGTTCGATATGATGTTTTAAACCCTATACTTCCAGTAGCATTTTTGAAAGCAATGTTGGGTGGTCATTTATCTTCTGAGCAGAGGATTCAAACCAAATGGATCCACCAGGAACATGTCAAATGATTAGGATTGATGAGGAGGTACATGCCTCCAATTTGAGACTCCGGTTAGTTCATTATCATTTAGCCAAGGCCTTTGCCTTGCGATACTACTGTCTAAGGAAGCCATTTATGGCTCCATTAGATCCCTCAATGGAGTTTGGTGAGCAAACCCTAGATCTAAGTCATAAATGAGATCTCCATTAATGGAGCTTCAACAACGACACACCTTTGCACCAACCTCCCTAGGGAGAGGGAGGCAAAAGTGAAACTCAGCCTCAATATGTCCCTTCAATAACTCCCTTAATGGAGTTAGGTAAATGTTAACCTAGGTTTATACATCATCAATGGTGGTCACCATTAATGGTGCTCTACCACCATGGTTATAGCCATTAATCCAAAGGAGAATGAGGAAGTTTAAACTCCTTACCTTCAAGAAGATGGCTAGGGCTTGAGTTCTTGAGTTTCAAGCTTCTCCCACTTTCTTCTTCTTCTTCCCACTCTACTCTCAGACTCTTTCGGTTTCAAGAAGAGGAACAAGTGAGGGTCTGGTCCCCCTATTATAAAGAATCGGGGAGAAAGAGTGAGTTTGTCTCAAGTACAACCAGCTAAACTTAATTGGATAAATATGACACCGGTATGTTCTATCGGTTAGGCTAAAACACAGCCAATTGATCATCTCTTTGGCCCAAATGCTTTGGGATGCATGTCCTATCCATCCCAAGCCTACTAAGACACTCTATAACACCAATTAAAGTACTAAAGACTCACCTAAGGTTTGGATACCATCATCGGATCTGCATCAGGTACTCTACCAGTCAATGTGTTGAGACCTGACACAAGAGGAATCCGAGTTAGTAAAGGATTCTGGGTATGGGTCTCACACCTTCCAAGTAAAAAAGGTGAGGGTACTGTTTTCGCATAGCCTTTTCCTCTTCCCAGGTCTACATCTTGGCTTCTCTAGGTTACCTTGACATAGTAGATATCCCAGTTTCGAAGATGTTGTACCTTCCCACTAGTGATCTTAACTGGCACATCTTTAAACCATCAAATCTAGTGGATCCACAATCAATATGTGAGATGGATCTTTGATGTACTTCTTCAGTAGAGAAACATGGAATACATCATGTCACCAGACATAAGCAGTGGTAGCGCAAGCTGATACGCTACATTTCCTCGTCTTGCCAAGATCTCGTACGGTCCATTATACCTAAGACATAACTTCCTCTTCTTACCAAACCGCTTTGACCTCGCATAGGTGATACCTTTAGGAACACCTTGTCACCTATAGCGAACTCAAGGTCTCGGCGTCTTGTCCGCATAAAGCTTCTGACAATCTTGAGCTGTCTTGACTCTTCTTTGATCTGATCAACGAATCTACAAGTTTATTCAACAAATTCTGGCCTCACTATTCTTTGTTTACCCAATTTATTCCAAAACAGAGGGGTTCGACATTTCCTACCGTACAATGCCTCATAAGGTGACATCTATATAGTATCTTGGTAGCTATTGTTGTAGGCAAACTCAATCAGTGGTAACATTTCATCCCAAGCTCCATTAAAGTCAATGGCACAAGCTCGGAGCATATCTTCTAAAATTTGAATGGTCTACTCAGACTGACCACCGGTCGAAGGGTGAAAGGTTGTGCTGAACTTCTGCATTATCCCCATTGCCTTTTGTAGTCCCTCCTAGAACTTTGAAGTAAAGTGTGGGTCTCTTTCTGACACTATGCTCTTTAGAATTTCATGGAGTCTGACAATGTTGTCCACATATAGTTTGGCTAATCTCTCCAAGGTATATTGGGGTCATAGAGCAATAAAGCGAGCCATCTTTGTAAGATAATCAACAATCATCCAGACTCCATCAACGGATCTGGGAGTTAACAATAACCCAGTGACAAAGTCCATAGTGATGCAATCCCACTTCCATGCTAGTTTAGGCAACGGTTGTAGTAAACCTGCTGGTCTCTATCTTTCAACCTTCACTTATTGGAAATTCAGACATTGAAACACATGTCTTGCCACGTCTGTTTTCATTCTTCTCCACCAGTATAACCTTTTCAGATCATGGTATATTTTGGTACTTTTAGGGTACACTGAATACGGAGTAAAATGGGCTTCCAACATGATTTTGTATTGAAGGTATGATTCTTCACTTTCAGGTATGCACAATCTGCCCATGTATCTGAGTACCTTACCTGTGTCTAATGTAAAGTCAGGGTTAGGATTACCCTTCTCCAAATCCTCCTACACTGTTCTCTAATATGGGTCTTACAGAATTACTGCTTTCACTTCGTCCGGTAAATCTAGTAGAATCTTCAATGCGGCAAGCATAATTGAAAACTTGTCAATTAAACCTTGCTCTATTGGATCATTAAGAGTCTCTATTATATGCTATTCCTTGCTCCAATCGGAAGCTATCGCCGCAGAGTACAAGGCGGCGTTTGTACTAGGTCCTCCTTCTGGCTTCAATATTCTTTTTCTGCACAATGAGTTAGCTACTATGTTATCCTTGCCTAGGTGATACTGAATATCACAATCATAATCCTTCAGGAGTTCCAACCACCTTCTCTGCCTTATGTTTAACTCATTCTGAATGAAGAGATAAGTAAGGGTCTTGTGATCCGACTTGATCAAAAATATCTCACCATATAACTAATGTCTTCAAGTCTTGATTACATCAATCATTGATGCTAGATCCAAGTCATGCATAGGGTAATTATTCTTTTTCTCTTTCAGTTGCCTTAAAGCATATGCAATCACCTACTCACCTTGCATCAAAATACATCCCAAACCCAATCCAGAGGCATCTATGTATAGAGTAAATGGTTGCCCTGGTACCAAAATGGTCAAGATGGGAGTTGATATCAACTTAGCTTTTAGAGTCTGGAAACATTCTTCACACTTGTCAATCTAAACAAACTTTTTACCCTTCTTGGTTAGCTTGGTAAGAGGCACTGTAATTCTGGAGTAGTCTTCCATGAACCGTCTATAATAACTAGCTAAACCCAAGAAACTTCTAATCTCTGTAATGTTCTTAGGCACTTTCCACCCTACAATTGCTTTTATCTTACTGAGGTCCACCTTTATCCATTCTGACGACACTACATGACCTAAGAAAGTCACCTCATTCAATCAAAACTCACACTTCTTGAATTTGGCATAAATCTTCTCCCTTTTTAATCATTGTAAGGCTGCTCTAAGATCCGTCACATGAGTCTTTTCATCTTTGGAATAGACCCGAATATCGTCTATGAAGACTATGACCAATGTGTCCAACATGTCATTGAACACTCGGTTCATGAGCTCCAAAAAACATGCAGGTGCGTTGGTCAAGCCAAAAGACATAACCAAGAACTCATAGTGCCATACCTAGTCTGGAAAGCTATTTTTGGAATGTCACTTCCTTTAATCTTTAGTTGATGGTATCCTGACTGTAAATTGATCTTGGGAAACACCTTTTCACCTTGTAACTGATCGAATAAGTCATCAATCCGAGGCAATGGATATCAGTTCTTGATTGTGAGCTTGTTCAATTCTCGATAGTCTATACACAATCGAATACTATCGTCCTTCTTCTTTACGAACAACACTGGTGCTCCCCAAGGTAAAATACTTGGCCATATAAAACCCTTGTCCAATAGCTCCTATAGCTGAGTCTTCAGTTCCTTCAGTTCTGTAGGAGCCATTCGATAGGGTGCCTCAGACATTAGTGCCGACCCTGGGAGAAGGTCGATTACGAACTCAATTGCATGATCCGGTGGTAACCCTAGTAGGTCCTCTGAAAATACATCCAAAAACTCTCACACTACTTCGATGTCTTCCATCTGCGGTGCTTCCTTGGTAACATCAACTACATATACGAGGTAACCGATTCCACCCTTCTCAAGACACCTCTTTGCCTTGAGTACAGAAAGTATGAGCATCTACTTCCTAGGAAACTTGCTTACAGTAGACCCAAAATCTGTGTCGTCCTTGCCCTTGAATGACAACATCTTCTCGGAACAAAGCAGCTTTACTGAACGTTCAGCTAACCAGTCCATCCCCAAGATAATATCAAAGTCTGTCATCTCGAGTTAAACTACGGTTGCATCCAAATCCCGTCCATGGATGTGAATTGTACATGGTCCATAACATTCATCCAACACTACCTCTAGCCCCAAAGGAGATCGTACTAATAGATTTTGGTCTAAAGGTCTAACAGGTAAATCTAAACTCTTTCCAAAAGAAATAGACACAAAAGAATGGGTACCAGAGTCGAAGAGAACTCTAGTGGGTACACCAGCTATGGTTACAGTACCTGTAGTTTTTACCTAGGTTTAGTCTACATGCTTATACAAGAGTACTGTAAGATAAAGGTCAGGTCATACCTATAACCACATCAGGTGATGTAGTGGCATCTTTAAAAGTCACAGCGTACACCTTTCCCTACTGCAACTGTTTCCTAGGTTGAGGGCATGTCTTGGCATAATGCCCCATTTGGTCACAGTTGAAGCACTTGATGTTTTCAGCCTGGCTACCTTGTTGTGGTGCCGTAGTTCAGGTAGTCTTGGCTGGTCCAGTGGTGTTCTGTGGCCTAAATGGCCTGAAGGTCTTTGAGTTCCCTTCATTAAATGTGTCACCATTAACTTTCTTTTTGGCTAGACTCCAGAACTCGAGCAATCTATATAGCTTCATTATAAATCTTCTTCTCCAAATCCATCATGTGCTCTCGAATGCTTCCCCTCAGTCCCATAGTGAACCATCGGGTCTTAGTGTCTTCCTCTTGTATGCTGGTGGAAGCGAAAAAAAATAATTCTTCATATCGCTGCTGGTAAATGTCGACTGAGATATGCCCCTGTTGTAAGCTTAGAAACTCCTTTTCCATTTAATCTCTAAAGCTTCTAGGAAAGTGTTTCTTAAAGAAAGCCTCTTTGAAGATATCCCAAGTCACTTGAGTGTGCTTGGTCCAAAGGTAGGTGCACGTTGACCTCCACCCATGGTTCGCGCCTTCTCGCAACATAAAAGTTACACATAGTATCTTCTCCTCTTCTGTAATAGTCATCATCAAGAAAAAAATTTCCATCTCGTCAATCCATTATGCTCCCTTTTCCTAAAAATGTTTGGGGCTTCATCTCCATGAATCATTCTACGAGCCTAGAGTGATCGTATTGCCCATACGCTCTATACATGGGTGGTTGATATTGATAACCACCTTGATACACTCCTTGTTGTGCACCAAAATTATACCCTGGGGTGTTTCTTGCTAGGACTTGCTTTGTTGTAGGCATAGTGTTATTGCCAACAGGTTCTATAGGCACAGTGTTACTGCCAACAAGTATTGTACTGGTCTGACTGGAGGTGTTGGTATGGTATTGATAGTTTGTGCATTGATCTCCATTGTAGTCTGCATGGCCAATAACATTTGTTGTGTGTCTTGCATCTGTTGGGCCAAATTAGTCATAACTGTAGCCAAGTCATTTAGTGGTCCAGGTAGGTTATTTGGAGTGGCTTGATTGTTTAACCCTTGAGTTGCTTCATTCTGATTCTCATTATTCTCTACCAAGTCAATTGGGTTCTCATTCTGGTTTACTATTCCAGGTGGTGGTGGTGTCCTGTTACGGCCCCTTCGGCTTCCTCTACGACCAACCATTTTATACAAACAGCTGTTGGGGGATCTGTGTAAGCAACATGTGAGAGAATCATACAATATATTGTAATTTATAGGGTTAGTCCCACATAGTGCATGAAAGTCCCAACAATACAGAGAAATATAGCATATATACAGCAAAATCTTGTCCAATCGATCTTGACCGGTTTCTTATTAACTAAAATTTCACCTACCGGTCAACTTACCGAACACGTTCAGACAATCTTAAAAAAAATTTCCGATTGGTTGTCTGGTCTGCTTATTTGATCGACCAGTCATCGATCCAGACAACTCTGAGATGGTTCCCGAGAGCATCCGATGGATTGATCGATCGATTGTCCAGTCAACTTTATAAGTTGAATTGTCTAACTAGACAACCAAAATTTTACTTTTTAACAAGCAATTTTGAGTTCATTTCTCACTTTTTTTTTTCCTTTGGCTTTCTCTGAGTCTATGATCCCATTCGCCACCAGTGAGTTTCTACAGTCCTTCCGGACATTGAGAAACTCTCTGCTTCTGGTCAAAGTGTTCACCATCAATATCCAAGGTATGTTCTTCCTCTCAACCCCTTTCCTTTTAACTTTTCTAGGTTTTCCAGGGTATTTGTGGTGTTGCTTTAATTAAGAAAATTTTGACCTTAGAATACTTTATTTCTCTGCTTGAGATTGCTTTTGGGGACCCAATCAATGAAAGCCCTCAATAAATTTTGGGTTTCATCGATTGGTTTACCTAAACCCCAAAATGTCGAATTGTGCCCTAAAGTTTAGGGATTTTTTTCCAAAATTTTGAATTCTTGCTTTTTGGTTAAAATTAGTCAAAATTGCCCACTTGATTATCAATGTAGGATGGTTTGTCACCCATGTAAGTCCTCATGTCCATGTAATTGGGCAAGATTGAGGCCTTTGACCCATTTACGCCATTATGCTGTCGAAATTTCTAAAATTTTGACTAATAAATTTTTATTTGCTTTGATCTTTGTAGTTCCATTATGTCTTGTCATAGAGCCACTGCCAAGAATGTAGGTGTCGTGGTCTACCCCCTCCTTCGAGGCCTTCCGATGCATTCCGATTTCGTTCAGCCGAGGCCAAGGCTCAATACCCATGGTTTGAGGCCAAAAGCATAGAGGTGGGAGGCTTTGTAAACCTGCAGGAGTTAGCCAGGTTCGATGTGTAGGCAGCGTTCAACATTATGGGTTGGCTACCAGTGACTCAGTACCAGGGGTCCACATGTCCTGACCTAGTAAAGTGATTCTACTGCAACCTTGAGTTGGAGGGAAACCCCAATGACTTTGATCAAAGTAGGGAGCTTCGTATCACTAGTTGGGTGAAAGGTGTGTAAATTTCCTTCAACACCCATCAGTTGGCTGGCCTTTTGAACTTCTTAAACACCGATGAGCTTGTCTACTGCGCACCCAAGGAGTGCAAGTTTATAACTGAAGACCTGCGCCTCAAGGTGAGACATTCAATCATGAAGCTTGGACTCAGAGATCTGAAGGTGATCAACTTGCATCACCTTCCCCGCATTTACTGCCGCATTGTGTAGCATAACATCATATCCCAGAGCTGACAGCACAACGAGGTATCACAACTCACTCAGTATGTCCTTTACTGTATCTGTACTAAGCAAGAGGTATGCTTGCCTTACATTCTAATTTGTACTATGCATCGAGCGACGACACCTGGTTTGAAGGGCAACCTACCTTATGGCTGCATTATTACCACCATCCTTGATTGCCTTGGTGTGGACATGGAAGGTGCAAGGATGTATGAGGAAACGGTCATGGAAGATCTAGACTGGGATACCATCACCAAGATCGGCCTGCATGAAGCCGTCATTAGTGACGAAGAATTGGAGGTGATTGCCCCACTACTACGTAGGGAAGCAGTGGCAGCAATAGCAGTTGAGGGTGGTAGAGGGGACCAAATGTATATGGATGTAGATGATCTCAACCCTCCTATACCTCAGCATATCTCTAGGGTGGGTCCATTATAGCCCTCTTCTGTGGCTGGACCTTCTCGGTCATTGTCTGAGCAGATTCTGACCAATCCTGGCCATTCGAGTGGACCAGCAGAACTTGCTTGAGGACCAGCGAATGATGGATTAGAGAGTGGCAAACCTTGCTGAGAGCCTATATACTACTTAAGAGCAGGTGGATTGGCTTCGGAGGGTATATGAAGAGGATTATAAGAGGGATCAGGCCACATCACCTCCCCCACCAGCCTAGGGGATTCGCTATAAAATGTCGAATTGACATTTTACTTTTGGTTTATACATTTAGGGTAACTGTCCAGCTTGTGGACTGTACCCTACCTTCATGTTTGGACACATTTATTTAATTTATAAAGAGTTCTTTCTTTTTTATAGCGTGCATTATGATCTTACTTAAGTTTCTGTCTCAACCAACATTTGTGCTTATGATGTGTTTATATTGCAGCTTTTAAATTTATCCTAACACAGTTCACGGACCCATGTGAATGCGTTCAGGTTTGATTGGCAGAGCCCAAGTGTTCTGATACCAAGTTATCACACACTAATTATGGTCAAACCAAAAGTGAGAATGAACTGTCAATAAGTATAGACATAGTAGAGGCATTCAAATGACGAATCATGTCCACTCTCCACTGCTTGCATGTCCATAGCGGCCATGTGACCATAAGATGGGGCATTGATGTAATCCTCAACGGTAGTACCTGCATCATCAGAAACTAAAAAGAAAATGGTACTGTGGGGTGAGCTCATAGCTTATCTCAGTGAGAAACAAAACAATGCAGCAAGCATATGCATGATGTCACATTTAAATTTTTGGTCTGGTTTAAGTTTGCAATGTACTATGGTAAGGATAGGTGACCACCACACCTCCATACATGAGAGTATGAGCGCACCTACAGGTCACGCACCCACCAAAACCGATGTCGCCCCATAACACTCACTACAGAATAGAGATAGACCTAGAGCCTGATCACACACCACCAGCACTCCCCTTGATACTTTATCCTATACCAGTACATATGCCCCTACAGGTGAGGGCTTGCAAACTGGGTTCGTCACTAACCAATCCTAAATGTTATCAAATTGTATCTAAAGCCTAGCATCCTTCAATACTACACAAAGATAGAGCTAGAGTTCCTTGACAGAGCTACGGCCCACACAACCATCACTCCCCCTAATACCCTGCGACGTACTAATTCCGCTAAGGTAACAGTGATACAATGATGCCAGTATGGTAAATGGCTTGAGGCTACAACCTCTCCCCACAAAATACACCAACCACACACAAACACATGCTTATCCTCATCATCATCAACATAAAAAGAAATAATAATAAAGTATGCATGAAAAAAATAGCAGTTATTGGATGATATGTTATATGCACAAACAAAGCACACATCAACAAGCAATAATACAGGGTAGTTTGTTATTAACCAGTTAGTTTAGGGTTTGTCCCTCAACTGTTGAGTAGTGTTTGTTCCTTTCCCAAGCTTTAGAGACTATCTTGAATTAGTTAAAAACCTAGACAATTAATAGAACATAATTAGGGTTCAATTCTGACAAGATTTCAGTACTCAAACTGACTAGTCGGATTGGCAATTTGGCCTTCTGGATATTGTCAGGTCGCGTGTCTGGTCTTGTATTGTTTGACCGATCATCAATCTGGACAAAGCCTGAGACACTTCTCGAGAGTGTCCGGTCGCCTATCTAGTCTCGCCATAGGTGCGACTGGTCAAGAGGAACGAACAACCTTCAGGCTGTCTTTTAGTCTGTCTTTTGTCCAAGTCGATTCTTCGGCTCTCAATGGGATCCATCCTAAACCATTCTATGGTCCTAGGTCATTAGGGATTGGTCGTTCAATGTAACCCTAATCACTATAGTTTATTATAGGGTTATCCTGGATATACTGGAACATAATCATGGTATTGGGTTCGATCTACCAATACTGTGATTGTAAATCTCAAACCCTAACACATCCTAACCATCTACAGAGACCAAAGACTTACCTTTGGTTCCTCCATGTTGTGGGTTGAAAACTGATGACAATTCTTCTCTGTAGAGCTTCTTCTTCTTTCTCCGAAGCCTTCTTCTTCTCCAACCCTTCTTCTCCACTCTCCCTCTCAATTCTAGGGTTTGTGAATGATCAAAAGAGTGGGAATAAGTGGAGAAACAACACTTTTACAGAGGGTAAACTCCCTTCGGGAGTGGGATTCCAATTAGGAAGGAGTCCTACTCATACTTGAAAACTTTCCTAAACTCGGATTGGGTTACTGGGCTTGCCCAGTCGATTGTCCGGTCGCCCAATATGTAAACCAAAAAAACTCATTTGTCCGACCAAACAACCTACGAATGGACAGTTTCCATACCTGGCTTTGTGGTTTCTATTATCCTCTTAGTTACCTTAACCCGGTTATGATGGAAAAATTTATCACGACATGGTTAGACCGAGTTAGTGGAGTACAGGTCTTTCAAGAAAGCCATTGAATTCTTTCGCCATTGCTAGAGGAGAGAGAAAGAGAGAAAAAGAGAAGAAAAGTAAAAAGAAAAAAAGGAAAGAGAAGAAGAATAAGGAAGAAAAAGAGGAAGAAAGTAGGAGAAGGCTCGCCGCTCGTGCCATAAACCATCTGCAAACTTCATCAGAGGTTTCCTCTCACTGTTGGGGACGAGGTAGGTACTCTAAAACTCAATTTGATTGCTTTCAATGAATGTAAATATCGAAAATTGCCAAATATGCTTGTTTTTGTCCAATCATGATAGGGAATGCCATATGGAGTGTATTTTTATGCCATGATATTCTAGTTTGTTATTTTTTATGCATGCTAGTAAGTTTGAAATACTTGATGATGAAAGATTGATTGTTGTATGATGATATTTGATATTTTTTATGATTTTCACAAGTGGAATTTTAGGTTGAAAATTCCAAATCTAAAACCGGAATTGGGACATGAATATCATATGATTATTTTATTGAGTTTTGGGCTCAAATTTTTCTGGGACACTCTCTGACACGTCAAAAGACTCCCCTAGAAATTTCAACTCAGTTGGAGTTGAAAAGTCTGCCAAAAAAATTCCCAATGGTACTACTGCCCTTCTCGGGTACAGTGTAAACCCTCTTCGGAAAAGTTCTAAAAAATGATTTTTTTGGCCATAATTTGAAACTACTTCCTCAAAAAAGTTTGAGATCTAGAAGTTTTCTAAATTTTGGCAATGGTTACAGATTTTTTTGATATTTGGTTGATTTGATATGATTTTTAATGTGCGCTCTGATTTATTTTTGAATCAATTAGGGCACACAAATTTGCATGACTGGGAACTTCTATTTTGCACCATGAGGATGTTTCTGATTACACCATTAGGGGTGGCTCCACAGCCAGTTCCACAAAGGATTACAATGGATGAGGAGTCGCCTAGAATTTTCCAACAAAAAGAAATTTGTTATTTTCGACCTCTTATTGGTATTATATCTTGGCAGGAAACGTATGGGTCCTGGCCGGTAATTCATATTTTCCAAAACTACCCACATCTAGAAATCATATTTCCTCCTTTGGTCTTACATTTAATGCGAGTAACCATAAGTTCAGTTAGGGATCTTTCAGACTTTCAAATGCAAAGAGATGATGTAATGGGGTCCACGGCAACCGTAGTAATAGATTATTTTATTTTTTTTATTTTTTGGGTAAGTGCAGTAACAGTTGAACAACCATATGACGCGAAGGGTGAGGTGATTTGGCACTTAGCATTTGCATTTGGGCTTTTGTCTTTTGGAAATTTCACATATGACACGAAGGGTGAGGTGATTTTTTTATGCCATTTGGCACTTAGCATATGCCATGGTTTTTGTAGTACACCCAAATAGAGGAGTACTAATTAGTATATATTCATGCAAAGCTCACAAATATGATTATTATTATTATAAATATAACTGGCTTACTAGGCCATGGTTAAATTTGACTAACATTTTGATTTTATTCTAATGTAATAGCATGCAGCAAATTATTGAGAGATATCAACAAGTCTCAGGGACTCGTATTCAAGAGTATGATAACAAGGTAATTAAAGTCAATCTCATAACAATATTAAATGAATAAGAGCTTGATAATGTTCCATATATACATCATGAATCTTTTTTTTTTTTTAAATTAATGTCCCATGTGTATGTCTAACTTGTTTTGTGGAACCTTAGCCTCTTAAAGGGCTAATGATAATTTAAAGTTTTTTATTATTCTCGCAGCAAATGTATGATGAGTTGACAAAGATGAGGACTAAGTATGATAAGATTCAAGAAAGCATGCGACATTTCTATGGAGAGGATTTGGCATCTTTACCATATAATGACTTGCAACAGCTTGAAGAAACCACAGAAAATTCTGTTAACAAGATTCAGGTCAGGAAGGTAATATTTCATGCGTACCTTCCTCAATTGAATTACGTTATATAAATTTTCACTGCAAATCCCAATCTGATCCTCGGCCATTACAAGCTTGGTTTCTCTCTCTCTCTCTCTCTCTCTCTCTCTCTCTAAATTTATTTGATCACTAATTAATGCCTTGCATTTGCAGGAGCAAATCTTACGGGATCAAAACAACCAAATGTACCGTTACCTAAGTATAACTATACTATGATATATGATTTCTATAGTTCTGTTATTAAAGTAACAGGTTTTGTTTAATGTTTGAAGATGAAATTTTTTCATTAATTATAATGTAAAGTTGTGCTATGATTGTTATAATAGATAGATTCAAGAGCTGGAGCACCAGCAAACAGTGATGGAACAGAAGAAGATGGAGCATCCGGTCATGGGGCCTTATGGAGAAGACTTGCAGAGAAACACCCTCCATCGACCATCTCTGATCCCCCCTCCTCAGCCTAACCTCCAAGAAGTGGCCTTTACATCTGGTCATGAGGAGCTTCTTTGTCAAAAGAACGTCCAACTGAACTGAAATTTGAGTGCCTGATTGTCTCAGTAAACTATACATGTGTGAATGATTATTACTATGTTATTTAGGTTTGGATTTTATATATGAACTTATTCGTATCTTATATATGTAATTTGCTAACATATAGTACTTCACAGTAATTCACCATATGGTTTGTAGTCTGTCTTTGTTATTTGGAAATGCATGGTGATGGTTTTTTTTTTTAATAAAATGGTATGCATCTTACTTTAATCTATGGTTTAAATCTTCTGTTCTCAACCCAAACCCAACCTACCCTGCAAAATTTTTGAACTTTATAAGGCTTGGCAAGCACGGTTTTTTATGGGGTTCTGGTCATGGTTTTAATTCATTGTATCAGAAGAGGTATGGGTTAGATATAGGATCATGAGTATCGGATAGATATGGAATCAATCACATGATCAATACTAAATTAGAAAATATTAAAAAAATAAAAGTTTCAGGTATCGTGTCAATGGATCAACCATATCAATCGATTCAATTCTGATAGCTAAAACCATGGTTGACGTAGCCATGTCTTAGGGGTATTTAATCCAAAACACAAATCTAGGCGAACCTGGTGGAACCAACAAACAAAGTTGGGTTGGGTTGATCAGTAAGTCTGGGTTCAATCCCCACACCCCATCTCCAACTACCCAGATTGGTGGAGAGGTGGAAGTAGCATAGAGCTAGAAATCGATACTTGAGTTTGTATTCTATACCAGACCATGGATCTCTTGAGAAATGCTAGTTAGAACTTCAAATTAATGGGTAGAGAGCCTGAGGTTCTAATATTGAAAGTGAAAGGAAGGAAAATGAAATTTTTTTAAAAAAATTGGAATCAAATTGTGTAATATATCTAAAATTCTTATTATATTTGATAATTATATTTTTTTTTAAGATTAATCGATCAGCGTGCATGAAACTTGCCCTTCTTCCATGTCTTCAGGGTATGTAATCCAAAACATAAATCTAGGCTAACCTCGTTGAAACAACAATCAGAGTTGGGCTAGACTGATCAATAAGTCTAGGTTCAACCCCCATGCCCCATTTCCTACCACCAGGATTGGTAGAGAGCTGGAAATGGAATAGAGCTAGAAATTGACACTTGAGTCTGTAGTCTATACTAGACCATGAATCTCTCAAGAAATGCTAGTTAGAATTTCAAATTAATAGGTAGAGAGCCTAAGGTTCTAATATTGAAAGGGGAAGGAAGGAAAATGAAATTGATTAAAAAAAAGAGAGGTTATTTTTTGAGTTTTTCTTATGGCTCACAGGAAGATACGGTTCCCATTTGCAAGAAGTCCAGAGAACAGCTTCGACAAAGGTACTCTCCATCAGCCAGGAGTCTCCCTTTGAGTCTCAAAGAATCTCAGTGCATGACAGGTTAGGCTAGCGTCACAATGTTGGTGGTGAAGCTCAGCAGCAAGTTGATACGGCTATCAGAGAAAGAAAAGTTCAAATGCGGGTGGATACCGCCGGACAGGAACGAGCTGTCTCCCTAGGTCAAGCCATGTCGCCCGCACCGACTCTTGCTCCCCCAAATGAGCCTTCTACTCTATAGCAACAAGTAAAAGATCTGCTGGGTCGCATGTAGCAGGTGGAGAGGGGGGTCAATTCAGAAGCCCCCCCAAGACTACGACACCGAGACGGCTTTCTCAGATGAAATTATGCAACACCCGTTGCTGAGCAACTGTACAATCTCGAATGTGGGATTGTACGATGGAAAGACCGACCCCGAGAGCCACCTTGTAAACTACAAAGCGAGGATGGTGCTTTATGGTCATCATGATGCGCTATGCTGCAGTGCCTTCCCATCTACATTGAGGGATTCCAAACAAACGTGGTTCAATAGTCTTCCCCCCAAGTCATTGAGGTCATTCAAGGAGCTAAGTGGCCTATTCTTTTCCCACTTCTAAGGGAGTAGGGTACAGAAGAAGAATCTGTCGCATCCCTTGGTGATCAAACAGGGGGAGAATGAACCCCTTCGACCCTTCATCACCCAGTTCCATGCTATTGCTATGGAAATCAAAAACCTGCAGCCCGATGTCGTTGTAGCAACCTTATTTAAAGTCGTTCGGGATCATAAGCTTGTCTTCTCCCTGAACAAGAAACCTCCTCACACCAATGCTAATATTTTGAGCCGGTGCGAGCGATATGCCCCTGGAGTAGAGGCAGTAGCCTTACTCCCCAGTAAGATTGCCAGTAGCTCAGTTGGCACAAAGAAAAAGAGGTCGGAACAGTCCGACAAGACCCTCAAGGAGGGTGAACCGAGCAAGAAGGCAAAGCCGACAAAGAATTTATACCCCGAAAGGCCGGTATACCAGGCTCCATAGTACCACTCAACTGAACCATGGTTGAGATTATGCAAATAAAGAAGGGAGACACTCTGCTAGTCCCTCCCCCAACAATGTTGGCTAAACCAAATGAGCGGAACCCGTGGCTATACTGTAGACACCAAAAAGATCATGGCTACAGCACAAACTCCTGCCGTCATCTCAGGGGTTTGGTATAAGATCTTGTCCAGCATGGGTACTGGGACGAGTTTGTGGGACCAAGGCTCCCACCACCTCCTGTGGCCCCTCAAAACCCACCTGTTCAATTTCCTACTAGGGTCAAAACAAATAATGCACTGTAAGCACCCCAATTTTGCCTCACCGATCTCTCAATCTTCACCAATCACCTTAGGACTAGCCAGAGTCATCTCCAACCCACAAGAATCCTTACCTGCCACAAATAGCTTACCTGTGTCACTTTCCCCATGGAAGATCAAAATTCCCTTATTCAGACCATTTGGAGTCGTATCCAAGCCTAAAACCATCATTTACCACTTCAAGGGCATTTTGGTCATTCTGGTCAAAGCTGCTCAAAGTTAGTCAAACTTGGTCAAGGTTAGTCAATCTTGGTCAAACTTAGTTAACTAGTCCATATACAATCAATATAGACCTCCCTTGTGGTCTCGAGTCCATACTTCTCATTTTAACCCATTTGTACCAATTAGTGCCGCTAGGGTCAAACTTGTCTTTTCTGACTCATCCAAAGCCATTTTTCATCACAGAGTCCATTTTTTGCCATTATGAGTTACCCAGCATCTCTAGTTAAAATTTCAAAAGAATCAAAGAAGGTACAAAAAATGACTTCCCAAGGGGTCACCCATCATGAGATTACCCCGGCCCGAGCACATGTGACTAAAATGTTACAGCCAATTTTGGCCCCTTCTAAGGCCGTTTAGGGTCAAATTTCTACACAATATCATGTAAATGGCTAAATGCCACCCATCCAAGTCCAACGGACTAGTCAAACTTGGTCAGAATTGGTCAAACTGGCTGACTCAGTCAAAACCTAGTCAAACTCAGCCAACTCAGTTTATACCCAATCAATACCTGTCCAGTCACCTAATAGATCACTGGGTGGCTCGTAGAGTGTCCATGTGGCACCCAAATCCATGTCCAGTCATTCCCTAGATCCTATTGACAAAAATGGTAGGAGTTAGGTTGAAATTTCCTTAGATCCTGTCTTCAGATTTGGTAGGAGTTTGGGTTGAGGTGTCCCCAGATCCGACTGTTGAGTATAACCCTTGCGAACTACGTGGGGTCTGATTCTGAGGGCAAACCCTAGGATACGTAGACAATTTGGAAAGATTCTCAAATATGGTCCCAAAGCTTAGTCCACATGGACCATCCATAGATCCACTAGGATATCCATATTATATCCACTAAGATTACCTTAGTCCATAATAGATCCATCTCAAACCCACATGGGTTAACCAATCTTCAACCGGATTCTTATCCGATGGTCGAACTACAAGGATCTTGATTCTTAGGGCAAACCCTAAGATACGTAGGCAATTTGGAGGAATCTCCAGATTTGGATCCATGGTCTACATGGACTATCAACCCACTAAGGATATATATTTCAAAACCCGTGGGTTATCCATTCTTAAATCCATTAGGACTATCTATCTGTAAGACCCACACTCTATAAACCCGAAACCTCTATTTCATGTCATAACAGGTCTTCCATTCATAACCGGACCAGACAGGACAAGCAGATGACAATCAGGTACAAAAATGGATCAAAATTTAGGATAATTTTCATACCGGTCTACATACCGGGCAGACTAGTTAGATCCAAAAATAGATCTCTGTGGGTCCCGCTTGCCAAATTTTAGTCCTGGAGACTTTCCTAATGTAGGAGAACTTCCCTAAACTCCATCCTACCCAATTTAAGGACCTCTAAACCTCCTTAAACCTCTTTGATTGATTCTCACAAACCCTGGAGAGGAGAAAGAGATCTGAAGAGGAGAAGGAGCTAAGAAAGGTTAACGAGGAGCCTACGTTGGATGAAGAACACCATAGTTGCAAACCAATGGTAAATGCCTCTACTTTTCTCTAGGTTGAGTGTTGTTGATGATTGATCAATACCATACAAGGCTAGGTATTGATCTAAAACCCTAAACTTTCGTTAAACCCTAACTCAGTCGATAAACCCTAGATTGAATGCTAAATTAAGGTTTCTTAGAATGTAAGCCTTGAATGGAAGACAAAAACAACCCTAAAACATTGCTCAGGCCTAGAATGCATAGGGGGAACCCTAGAAGTCATGTGCGATGACTGACGGAAGACGAATACCAAGTTGGTGGTCTTTTGGAGGCCTGTCGGTCGCACCCTATACGACCAGTAGATAGACCAGTACCTCTCGAAAACTGGTTAAAGGGGGACCGGTAGATCATGCCGGTTACACCATCCCCTACAGTGCTGCGACCGGTACCTGCGACTGGTATGCACTGTATTGGATATATTTTGACCTCGTTGGTTTTTGACCAACGTAAAACCTATGGAACAAATTCTAACTAAACTCTAATGTCGTGTAGGACCTTGTGATAGCAAGTTTGGACTAAGTGACGCGGAGCAAACTAGCAATCAAGCGTCAGGTAAGGGAATCAGACCTAAACCCTAATAACTTAATAACAGGAAAACGTTGTTAGTAATTATTGTTCTGTGGAATGTTGTTTGTGCATACTTACATATCATCTTTACTTTTAGTTATTATATTGTTCATGCATACTCGCTATGCTAGGATGTGATTGTCAGGCATGTGATTATTTTCGTTAGTGTGTGGAATGGGAAGGGTCTGGGGTCCTGGATCATTCCTCACACTACCACCTTTTCGTATCGCTACTATCTTAGCATGCTTGGTGCGGGTAGGGTATCAGGGGGAGAACGTGGCACTGTGGTCTCTGGCCTGAACACCAGACTCGAGCCCTATCTCTATGTCTCAGGGAGCTGTGCTGGGATAGGGCCTACTATGATGACATATAGGATTGGTTAGTTGCGAGACCAGTTTACAAGCCCTCGCCAATAGGGGCTTACGTGTTGGTATGGGTAGGGTATCAGGGGAAGTGTTGGCAGTGTGTGATCTGGACACTTTAGCTCTATCTCTATTCTATTGTGGGTGCATGTGGGACAACAGTGATGTTTGATCCATTGGGCGGATTCACACACTATATAGAGGTGCAGTGGCCCCTTATCTTTTCTATAGCACATTGCAAACTTAAAATCAGACCATAATGTGAATGTTACTCATGCATATTGCTTGTTGCATTGTCTGATTTTCTTACTGAGCTAAGTTATAAGCTCACCATTGTGTACACAATATTTTTAGATGTTGATGCAGGTTATACTGTCGAGGACTACGCAGATGCTCCAATGTATGGAGGTGTTGCTGCTCTGGAAGTGCAAGCAGGGGAGGACGAGCATGACACTTCATGCAAGTGCCCTTACTGCGTGTACCTCTAGGCTGTTCTTAGTTTAGTTATTTTATTTATTTTAGTTGGATTTTATAACCAGTGTAAAGATATTTTATCTACATTTTGGTATTTGAATAATTGGATAATTTATTTTTATTTATGAATAGAATACTCAATTCATTTAATTTAAGACTTCCGATATATTTATTTATAATCTGATTGTGGTTATGTACAATGGTTTGTATAAGTGGATACGGTCTTATTGAGATCCTAGTGTGAACCGTTGGTTCAGTGGCAGTTCACTCACACTTCTGGTTCAGCCGAAATTGGGGTGTGACACTATCAGTTCACATGGACTATCAAGATCCTGATCAATAGGGTTACTCATCCTTTCAAGCATAAACTTCAACTTGAACAATGAATTTATTAATGCACAATCATAAATCACAGTCATAAACTTTAATCATACCTGAACTACGATGGTGAACCTGATTTTTAAAAAATTACCGATATACGTAGGAAGTATAGAAGATTCTAGATTTGGTTCAATGATATCAAACCACTTGGCTTGGTTCGGTTCACTAGATAGAGTCTAGCATAGGAAAGGCATAGGAGACACATCTTGATTAGGCGGTTTGGGTGCCTAACCCTTTCCCATAACAGTAACATGATGCTTACCCAATCTCTGATGGACCAAAAAGCCGATCTAAGGGTCATGAGTCAATAAAAATCTTATCTTATCATGAGACTGTATTTGAGGTCCTAGATCTTAATCTAGGTGGCGACTCCAAATCAATTTCAAAAATCCTAAGGAAGACAAGAATTCCCTCGCATGTCCTCACATGAGCCTCGAGGAGGTTGATCCCCTAAGCAAAATTATCTAGGGCTTGTCAACATCGCATTATGGAGAGGCACAGAACACTCGAGCATCGAACCATCGGAGATGCCACAAAAAGATACATTGCTAGAGTCCTCCAAGGGAGCCATTGGGGAGAGTAGGACCAGAACAAGACTTGGGTCTAGATGATGACCAGTATATGAGCCACGACCAGGGGGAGTGCCTTACTATCGCAGTATGGCCTGAGCACATCTAAAGGGAGGTGCTCCCGATCGTCATCGACCCCATAAATGAACCGACGGGGAAAAAATATGGTTAAGGGTCGAGAAGAGGAGGTCAAGGAGTTCTCCTTCAAGAAACTATGCGACAAGGGATACATCTATTTTGGGAATGATGATCTCATTGATGTGGTGACCCCCATGAGGGCCCATTGGTGATTAGGATAGCAATCAGGAATCGATTTGAAGTATGTCAAATTCTGGTGGATACAGGGAGCGCCGTCGATATCCTGTATTATGATACATTCAAGCACATGGGATATGAGGATGAACATATGTGCCCCATCAGGTACTCTTTGATCGGCTTCAATGGGGATGTTGTTACTGTAAAAGGGGCGGTCAAGCTAGAAACTTGGATAGGACTTACCCAGCAAGAATGTGTGTCAATTTGAATTACCTGGTGGTGGACACACAATCCATTCACAATGCCATCCTTGGGCGATTAGGACTTAATCAAATGAAGCCTTGCCTATCCACATATTATCTAGTGGTAAAGTTCCCAACGACTGTAGTTTTGGATTCTACAAAGCCAATCAGGCTGTATCCAAGAAGTGCTACCTGACGGATCTGGTGGCTAACGAAATGGCTGCACCCATCCAGACAATCAAGCTAGATGATCTCTGAAACGATTTCCCTCAACAAAGGAACACCCCTATAGAAGATCTCATTCTGGTGCCATTTTTTGAAAATAACCCGGAGAAGACTTTCTTGATCGGATCGGCACTCTCCACAAAGTAGAAGGAGCAACTCATAGCATTCCTCTAGGCCAATGTAGACGTCTTCTCTTGGACAGCCGAGGACATGCAAGGTATTCCTTGCACCACCATGGAACATCGTCTCATCATTGATCCTCATCATTAACCCATCCGTCAGAAGAAGAGGGCATTTGCCCCAGAAAAACAAGCTATCATCCACCAGGAGGTCAAAAAGTTGTTGAAAGCATGCTTTATTAGGGAGGTCAACTACCCAGAGTGGTTGGCCAATGTTGTAATGGTGCTGAAGAAGGGAAACCGTTGGCGCATATGTACTGATTTCATCGGCCTTAATAAAGTATGCCCCAAAAATAGCTACCCTATACCTCGAATAGATCAATTGATAGATGCCACTGCTGGGCATGAACTTTTGTCTTTTTTAAATGCCTACTCTGGTTACAACCAAATACAAATGGCGAAGGAAGATGAGGAAAGCACAGCCTTTGTTACAAGTCAAGGATTGTACTGCTATACCGTGAAGCCATTTGGTTTAAAAAATGATAGTGCGACCTACCAAAGACTGGTCAACAAGGTCTTTAAAAAATAAATAAGCAGAAACATAGAGGTGTATGTTGATGATTTCCCGATCAAGAGTTCTAAGGCTCGGACTCACTTGGATGATCCTGCTGAAGTCTTCGATATCGTCAGAAAAATTTTATGCACCTCAACCCTATGAAGTGTGAGTTCGGGGTCCATTTTAGGAAATTCCTGGGATATTTGGTCTCACAAAGAGGGATTGAAGCTAATCCGGCCAAGATGGAAGCCATTCAAAACATGACATCTCTCACAAAGCCCAAGTAAGTACAAGAGTTTACCGGTCGAATTGCCGCCTTGGAATAGTTCATGTCAAGGTTGACAGATAGATGTCTACCTTTCTTCCAAAAAGGGTCTAAAGCTTTCTAATGGACATCGGAGTGTGAAATGTCACACCCCAATTCTGCATTGTTCAGAATGGTGTGATGAACCGCCAAATAACCAACGGTTCAACCAGGATCTCTAATAGGCTATCCCCGCGTTATCCAAACTTTACACGCATCCACAATCATAATCAGAGTAATACACAATAGCTGAAAATTTATAAATAATATGAACTGAGAACTTAAATGATACCCATAAATAATAGCAAATTATTCTGTGTTTAACTAAGACATAAATACTTAAATACCAAATACATGTCTTATAAATCCAATAAAGAAACCTACAAAAATATCTAATCGAATACACACGAGTTGCACTCGCAAAAGGAGTCGTGTGTATCGTCTTCAGCTCCAACTTCCATAGCTGCCACATTTCCATACGCCGATAGGTTCATATAATCTTCAACTGTATACCCTGCATCATCAACTAAAAATATTCGACGTCGAGGGGTGAGCACACAACACGGCTCAGTGAGTAGCCAAAACAATGCAACATTACATATGCATGCAAAAAGTCAATTCATATATTTGGTCTTGGTTTATAGTTTGCAATGTGCAATAGAAAGGTTGGGTGGTCAAAGGTTAACGTTTATTGACACCGCCTCTATACACAGGGTGTGGAAGCCCGCCCGAAGGTTAACGTTTATCGTCGTCCCCATCCACCCTACCATAACATTATACAACAAAGGTTAACGTTTATTGCTATATAATGCTATACCAACACGTAAGCCCTATTAGCGAGGGCTTGCAAACCGGGCTCTGCTAACCAATCCTAATGCCAAACAAGTGTATCCAAGGCCTCACCCCAAAGATCCCTCGAACATCCATAGAGATAGAGATAAGGCCCCCCGGTAGAGTCGAGACTACAAGGACCGAGACCACCTCCCCGATACTCTACGACATAATAGTTCCCGCTAAGGTAATGGCGATATGACGATGCCAATGCACAAGACTTGAGTTAGAGATAGAGATAAAGTGCTGAGACCCGCCAAAGGTTAACGTTTATTGACGTTCTCATCACACCTCCCCTGATACTCGCTCGCATCAAGCACATCAACCACACACATACAAGCACATGCCTATTCCTATCATCATCATCATCATCATGTTATAAACAATAAAGTAAATATGCATGAACAAGTAATAGAAATATTGGATGGCATCCATTTAGTTTGGGGTTAAGGTTCCTCACCTTAGCTTGCTAAAAGATATGTTTCCAAGCTTTAGAATCACCGTTATAACGTTATTATATTGCTAGCAAACCTAACCAAGTTGATAGAATTTAATTAGAATTAATTCAGAATTTAAAAACCATTCTGTCAACTGAGGGTCGATGCTAGGGTCGATGGGTCTATCGACCCTCCCTCCATTCTGAACTTCCCGGAATGCTGAGGGTTGATGGACAGAAACACCTAGGGTCGGATGGTCTATCGACCCTCGGTGCGACCCTTGGTGCACTCTGGTCCAATTTCCACTTTTAATCCATTCTTCGTGTTTGGGGTCCTATGGCTTGCTTCCTACATTCATTCAACAGTCAATCCATGGTCTAGAACCACGTATAATCCATCTAGATAGCTTTCGTGCATCCTCCTATGGTTTTCCATGAAAACCTAACCATGGATGGATGGTTTGGGTTTCTCCGAAATCCTACACTCAACCATATCTAGCCTAAGGTCTGTAGAAACTCATGGAATTAGTATCCATACCTGAGAAGATTACTTTCCTCTGCAATTTCTTCTCCTTTTTGCTAAGCCTTCTTCCTAGCCTCCTTTCTTCCTCTTTTCCTTCTTCTCTCTTTCTCTCAATTCAATTAGGGTTGTGAAAGGAGTGAAAGTGGCTTAGGAACGTCCTTTAAATAGACTAAGAATGTCCTATAATAATCCCATTGAGATTTGGAAGGAATCCCAACCGAAAATTAGGAAATTTCCTAATTTCAGTTTTCGTCAGAAACCGAGGGTCGATGGGAGGGTCGATGATCCCGTCGACCCTAGGGTCTTAAGCTGTCCGACCCTCCCTTCAAAACTGAGGGTCTGACTTTCTGTTTTGGGAGGTCCGACCCTGCTTCACTGGGTGTGCGACCCTCCCCTAGAATTAAGTGTTTTTGGGTCGATTTCGTACCTGGGATCTCGATCTCCTTCATGCCCTTGGTCCGTTTGACTCGACCATGATGGGTAAACCTGGTTCAAGATGGTAAGACCGGATTAAATTGACACGGGTCTTACATGAAAAGTCATTCTTTGACTTAAAGGAGTACTTGTCCACTCCGCCCCTCCTGGTAAAGCCCGAAACAGGTGACATCCTCCTACTGTACTTAGCCGTAGCTCCAGAAGTTGTCAGTGTTGTGCTCATCAAAGAAGTGGAAAAAGCACAGCACCCTATCTATTATATCAGCAAGGTTCTCTTAGATGCAGAAACCAGGTATTAGTCTATCGAAAAGTTAGCCTTGCTCTGGTCATGGCAGCTAGAAAACTTTGACCTTATTTCTACTCACATTCGGTCACTGTTTTGACGAATCACCCACTGAGGAAGTTTCTTTTTCGAACTGATGTTTTGGGTCAAGTGGTCAACTGGGCAGTTGAGCTCAAGGAGTTCGATTTTAAGTTTCAACCAAGGACAGCCATCAAAGTGCAAGCCTTGGCAGACTTCCTACTAGAAAGCACTCTCCCAAATGGTGAAGCAGAAGGATCAAACACAGAGCGAGCCATAGAAGTGGGGCAGACTAAGATTGTTATTGCCCCTAAAGAGCCTTCCAGGATCATGTACGTGGATGGGTCGTCAAATAAAGAGGAGGCCAGAGCAGGGCTCATTTTAGTCAGCCCAGAAGGGTTCAAAGTACTTACTTCCATTTGTTTCAGGTTCTCCACGACCAACAACACTACTGAATATGAAGCTCTAATAGCAGGGTTATAAGCTTGCAAGGAACTTAGTGGTCAAACGCTTGATTGTGTATGGCGACTCATAGTTAGTGATTCGACAAGTATTGGGGGTATATGAGGCACGACAAGAGCACATGGCAAAGTACCTCACTGAGGTAAATCAACTTATCCTCCCCTTGAAAAGTTTAAAGTATACAACATACCACGCAATGAAAATGTAGAAGCTGATGCTCTCTCCAAGCTGGGACAAACCGATCTCAGTAGCAAGTATCGGTATATGTTTAATTCTTGCCCAATGCAAGCACTAACCAGCCAAAGAAGTCCTTCCTATGGAGGTCGAGCCCTACTAGATGGATCCAATCCTGACCTATCTCAAGGAGAATATTCTGCCTGTTGATCGAAAAAAAGCTCGGCGTATACAAGCAAAATCGCATGCATATGTGATTTATGAAGAGGTATTATACAGGAAATTCTTCACTTTTCCCCTTTTTCATTGTTTACGACCCTTTGAGGCAGAATATACAATGGCAAAATTACATGAAAGAATATATGGGGGTCATCAGTGCGGTCGAGCCTTGTGCTTTAAGATACTTAGAAGAGGTTATTATTGACAGAACACATCAATGGATTGCGAACGGTATGTTAAAAGCTGTGAGCAGTGCCAGAAGCACGTAAATGTATCCCATCAATCACCAACACCTCTACAACGAATCCCAGCATATATTCCCTTTGCAATGTGGAGAATGGATATACTAGGATCATTTTCGCAAGCAAAAGGGCAGCTCAAGTTCATACTAGTGGCAATTGACTACTTTACCAAGTGGATCGAAGTGAAGGCCATGGCAAATGTCACCTCGCATAAGGTTGCTAAATTTTTCCCCTTGAAGTTCTTTATAGATATGGCATTCCATAAGTCCTAGTCATAGAGAATGGCCCATAATTCTCAAGTAGGGCCTCCAGGAAATTCTATCGGAATCATTGGATCGGTCATCGGTTTGCTTTGGTTGCCCACCCTAAAGTTAATGGGCAAACTGAAGTCATAAATCATACTCTCTTACAAGGATTGGCTCGTAGGCTCAACACAAACAAGAAGCTATGGATTTAGGAGCTGCCTAGTATGGTATGGTCGTATCGCATTACCAATCGAAATGCCACAGGAGAAACACCCTTCAAGCTAGCCTTTGGTTCAGAAGCGGATATACCAGTTGTGGTCGAAAAGAGTTATCGTGTTCTCAACTTCTCTAAGGATACTAATCCAGACATCTTGATAATGGATCTAGACCTTCTCGAAGATGTTCATGAGACAGCAGCTCTCCGAATTGTGGCGTACCAATAGAAGACAGCTCACTGTTACAATTCGAGAGTGAAGGAGAACTTCTTTCAAGTTGGTGACCTGGTTCTACACAACACTGTTGCTTTGAAGCCCATTAAACAAGGCAAGTTGATGCCCACAATAAAAGGACCATATCAGGTCGCTAAAGTGACACGCCCAGGCTCGTACCATCTGCACATAATGAAAAGAACAGCTATACCACGAATGTGGCACTTAAAAAAATCTGAGGAAATATTATGTATGACCTTTTCAAACTAGTAAAAGATAAGTATTACTACCTCAACTTATCTTTTTGTGTTCAAAATGTAGGATGAAAGAAATTTTCCCTTAAGGGCCTATCGACGAGCTTGACTAAGTATTATATGATCAGCTCGGTCATAGACCAACCCAATCAGCTTGGGGGGTAGTCTTTGACATGAGTCCAAAAATAAATTTGCCCTTCAAGGCCTATCAATGGGATCAACCTAATACAAACAAATTTGCCTTAAGGGCCTGTCGACGAGCTCAACCTAGTATAATCTGACCAGCTCAGTCATAGACCAACCCAATCAGCTTGGGGGGTAGTTTTTAACTTGAGTCCAAAAAGATATTTGCCCTTTAGGGCCAGTCGATAGGATCGATCTAATACAAAGATGTTCGCCCTTCAGGGCCTGTCGATGAGACCAACCTGGTGCAACGAAACTTGCCCTAAGGGCCTGTCGACAAAACTGACTTCATAAAAATTTTTAGGGAGTAAAAGGAAGGAAAGCACCCACGATGTACAAGATCATGTCTCAATGTCTGAGTCCTTTTGCTATGCTCCCTTTTTCCTTCATGGATTCATCAACTGTTACCACTTACCTTTCATTCATGACCACCCGTCTGTTGGGTCTCATTTTTATGCTACCATTACTACTCTCCATACTACCATTTTTCACTTCCACTTTCACCTCGATGTTGTGTAATCTATTCGGCTCGATCATAGACCAACCCGCTCAACTTAAGGGGTAGTCAGGGGGATAAGGCAGGTATAAAAATATGAAGACTTGGCAATATCAAAAAATTTCTTCTTCATTAGTTGAGTAGTGTTCTAGTACAGGAATAGGTTGAGAGCCCAAAAATATTTCTTCTTCATTTGTGGAGCAGTGTTCAAGTATAGGAATAGGCTGACAACCCCTAAAAAAAAAAAGAGAACTACACATTGTCTTCCTTGGGTGATACTTCTTTTTGAGGGTTCGTCGGGGGAGATCTAAATATGCTGATCCTAGGGAAAATAGAAGCCACTGGAGGAATTTCCAGTGGAGACAGAACGATTATGGAAAGGTCTGTTCTAGGAGTAGGAACGGCCAAAGAAGGGTCCTTCTTCTGAAATCTATCACGAAGCACTTTGACTAAGAATGCATAGTTGGAGAAATCATGGTCAAGAAAGTTGGAGGTTGCATATTCATGCAATTTCTCGGCAGCTTGGTGAACAGCCTAAGCCTTCTTCAAAGTTTCGTACTTCTTCAGTTCCTCTAACTCCAACAGCTTAGTCAATAGGACCTTGGTTTCTTAAACGTGAGCCTAGCATAGACGAGTGCTTTCCTCGGATAGCCAAGTCACTTCACTTCATCTTGCAGAGTGGTCTCTCCACTCCTCAAACGTTCCACATCTACCTTCAGAGTATCTCGCTCGATTTTGAGGGAAACTTTCTCATCTTGTAAGGTCGTCTTCGCAGTGATTAAACGGCCTCGTTCGAACTCCAGATGATCATTGGTTTGCTACAGTGCATAGTTCTAGGCCACCAGGTTATCTCTAGCAAGTTGGGTATCGCGAAGGTCCATGTTGACCTAGAGGTTGACAACTTCCATATCAGCATAATTCTTATTTAGATCAGCAAAAAGTTTCTTCGTTGTGTCTAGAGAGGCCAGCATGTTATCCCTCTTGGTCTTAAATTCGGAGGTGAGCTTCTCAGCTTCCTCCCTAATATGCTCAACTGTGGTGATTTTCGCTTGAAGGGGCCACTTCTTAGATGCCAGGGTTGATTCGGCCTCCCTTTAGGCCTTATAAGCAGCCTCGCGATCTCAAGCAACATTGGCAATTATCATCTGCATGGATCTCTAGGCTTGATACAGTTGCTCGAGGGTATCCCAGAATTGTCGCATACTATTCATCATCTGAACAAGAGGAAATGATGTATGTTAAAGTTTGTCAGGGAGAAAAACAGTTAAGATAAAAAGAAGAAAGGGGGAACATACCGACATAAGAGCCCCACATTGGTTATCAAACATATCCCCCAGAGGCATGGACTGGAAGAGCTTCACATCTTCAGGCAAACACATGTGATTTACGAACTCTAGGGCCTTCACAGCATCCTACACGAACGAGTCGATAGTGCCAATGTTCCACTTTGGGGCAAAGCGGTACACTTTGGTAGTAGCCTAGGGCTCGACAAGGACAAACTGACTGGTCCCAGTTGGAGTCAAAGAGGCCCTCAAAAGGAAGCGTAGAGGGCACAAGGGGGGCAATGACACCTTGGTCCTTCGATGTCCTTGTGGTCTTTGGGTCTTTTGACCTTGAAGTCTCAACAGAAGGAAGGGTAATGTAAAGGGGATTGGACCTTTAGTCTTTCTGGGTACTGGGTTGAGCTTGAGCCCCAGTACCCAAGAAAGTAGCATCACCAATAGCAGTAGATAGAGGGACTAGAGTTGCAAGAACTTTTGGAGGGGGTGCAAGGGCCTTCTAGACTGTCTCTTTAGGGGGCAGAGATACCTTCGGAGGAGCCTTACTAAGGGTGTCGTGTGCTTGGCCAGAAGTAGAAATCTTATGCTTTTTCCATTGAACAATGGGAAGATTGTCGTCATCATCTACCTCTGCAAGAAAGATAAGGTCAGATGAGATAGATAAGAAGCCAGGAAAGTTCAAAAAAGGGGTTAAAAGTAATTACCATTATCAGGTATCTCAATGGGAGAGGTGTCCGTTTGTTTACCTTTGCTTAAAGAAGGGTCGATTGGAACAGCAGCAGGGGGTTCTATAGGAGTCTCAAAAACTTGGGGGGTCATAGATACGACTTTTGCTACCAATTTCTTAGCAACAACATTGGCCATTTTGACCCTCGACATGGAGAGCTCCATAAAATGGTCTGGCCCGAGTATGTTCTCCAACACAGAATCGTCGATCCCATCCACTATAAATTAAACAACAAAATTAGAGGTCATACAAGGAGTAACAATACCAAGGTCAAAAGAAAAAAGACACTCACCCAAACCCTATTTAAATAGGAGGGGCTCGTTCCACAGGCTCTTGAACTTAACACTTTTTTCTCATCCAAACTTCGGAGAGCCCTTTCCTCCATAGGATTCAATTAGGGAGGGGAGTATTCACAACTTTGGGGTCTATAAAGTTCCACTGATTTCCTATGGGGAGCATAAATTTGTCCTCCAGGGTATGTCCCCTCTTCACAGACACAAAGAAGAAGCGCTCTTTCCAGCCAGGATTGGAGGAAGGAAAGTCCACCATCATCTTAGGGTAGTTCAAAGGCTGACGAGAAAAGTAGTATGTCCCGTCAGGACCATTCACATGGGTCGTGGGGTGCTTCCATCTCATGGCCGTGATAACAAACAACTCACGAAACAAGCGCAATGTAGAGGGTTCGAGATGCTTTAAAAAAAAATAATGAAAGAATGCATGTGTGCCCAAGAATTGGCGGTCAGTTAGGAACAGGCGACACCAGAATACCTCAAGATTTCATATACTACGTCATAACCAGGAAAGCGAAAATAGGCAATAAGCATGTCCTCGTTCACCACCATTTGGTAGGAGTAAGGATGACAGGCGCGGTCATCCTCGTCAGGGGCAGTGAGTTCCACTGATTTAGGGATAAGGTATATGTTCCTAATCACATCTGGTCAAGGGGAATCTATGATGGACTGTTTGTAAAAAGCTATGCAGAGGGGACCAAACTCACCAAGAACAATGGAAAATGGGCGGACAGTGTCAGTCCTAGGGTTCCCTTCTATTGGGGCTGGAGGATCTTGAGCCTCGCTGTAAGACCCACACTCCATTAACCGGTCTAACCATATTGTACCAGGTCTTCCCATCATAACCAGGTTAGGATGAACCAGCTGGAAGGTGAACCACAAAGACAAGTAAGAGATCACTCTTTCGAGGCATTGTCCGGTCAGTAGTTTAGGTTGTCCGATCCTCATATTTTGTAACCGGTGAGTCGACTAGTCAGACCTAGATCTAAATTCGTAGTTAGGAAAGTTTCCTAATTTAGAAAGGTCACTCTCCTAATTTAGAGAGGATTCTATATGGAGATTTTCTCTCTATATAGAGGACGCCCCTCTACCCTCTCTCACTATTTTAGAACATCCTCAAATCCTAGATCTGAGAAAGGGAGTGAGAAAGAGACTTGGAGAGAAATAAAGCTTGAGGAGAGGAGAAAAAGCTCCACAGAGAAGAGAAAGGTTATGCCATTGGGACTCCAACTTATTGCAGCAAGGATCCATGGTAAGTACCTTGTCTCTATAGAAGGTCTCTATAGAAGGTTAGGTTACAGTAGATTTTGGATTTGTGATCATAATGCATAAGATCGGATTCAATCCAATACAATACCATGATTTCTTATCTTAAGGCTTACAATGTAAAATTGTAGTAATGATAGTGGTTGGGGTTGGATGAAATGAATTAAACGATGTATAATGGCCATAGAATGACCTTAGGAGGAATCCCATTGATGAGAAATTCGGACTAAAAGACAAACCTGGGATTTGACTCAGGAGTTGTTCGGTCCCTTAACTGGTCAACTATATAGGAGTCGATGAGGCGATCGATGACTCTCGGGAAGTCTACAGGGTTTTGTCTGGAGGACTTATCGATCGACCAATGCATGACCGGTAACTAGACCAGACAGTGTCTGAAGGCCATATATAGGAGACCGGACAGTGAATCCGAGTATCAAACTTGATGGAACAGGACCCTAATTAAATTCTATTAATTGTTTAGGTTTTTTTATTAAATCAATATAGTTTCAGAGCTAGGAAGAGGAACAAACAACATCCACAGGTAATGGAAGAAGACCTAAACTAATAGGCTAATAACAAGCTACCTTTATTTTTCTGTTAAAATGACTAATGACATGCTTGTATAATTGTTTATGCATTTCACATGTCATCCAATAACTGCTATTCATGTTCATACATATTTTATTAGTTCTTACACTGTTGTGATGATGATGATGGGAATAGGTATGTGCTTGTGTGTGGTTGGTGTGTTGAATGGGGAGAGGTTGGAGCATCGAACCATTCATCACATTGACATCGTTGTATCGCCATTACCTTAGCGGAACTAATACTCATAGGGTATCAGGGAGGTTGATCGTAGTATGTGGCTATAAGCTCTACCGGTAGACCCTAGCTCTATCTCTATGGGCATATTGAAGGATACTGGGGTGAGGCCTTGGATACAAACCTTTGATGACATATAGGATTGGTTAGACACGAACCTAGTTTACAAGCCCTCCCCAGTAGGGACATATATACTGGTATTGGTAGAGTATCAAAGGGAGTACTGACAGTGTGTGATCTGTTAGGTTCTAGCTCTATTTCTATTCCGTAGTAGGTGATGTGGGACGACAGCATTATGTGATCCGTTGGGCGTGCTTACACTCTCATGTATGGAGGTGTGGTTGTAGCCTATCCTTACCATAGTACATTGCAAACTTATACCAAACCAAAGATATGAATATGACTGCATGCATATGTTTGTGTATTGTTTTGTTTTACCACTGAACTATGTTGTGTGTACATCCTACAATATCGTATTTATTTTAATTGATAATGCAAGTACGACTGTTAAAGATTATGTTAACGTGCCGTCGTATGGACACGTGGCTGCTATGGACGTGCAGACTATGGAGGACGAGCATGACTCTTCATGCGAGTGCTTTCAGTGTATTTATGCTTAGATTTAAATTTGTATTTTGATGATGGGACATGTAATAGCTTATTTATTATGCTTTAGTTTGCTTAAAGATAACTGGTTTACTATTTACTTATCACATTAGACACTCAATTCTTTATTAATACAATTCTACTATTTATTTTATTATCTCTGATTGGGTGGAATGTATTTGGTTCAAATTATTGGCACGGTCCTATGTGATCCTGGCTTGAACTGATGGTTTAGTGACAGTTCATTCACACTTTTGGTTCATCTAGAATTGGGGTGTGACACTTGCTGCGATGTGTAGGTTTAAAGGACCGTGGGATTACCGATCTCTCACTACTCATGGTGATCTAAGGCAAATCAAAAAAACAAATGCAAGGAGAGATCAAGACTCGAAACTTACTCGGAGTAAAAAGACGGCGTAGATAGATGCTTGAAAGGCTTGAAGAATCTGGCACACCGTGAAGTCTTGGAATCCCAATTGAGTGACGATGAACGAAGAAGAAAGTGCAGACAGAAGGCAGAGAAGAAGAATGGCAGTAAGCAATGAAAGTGAGTTGAAAAAAATAGAATCGACGAAGAAGGTTTTATTTGTAAGCCTTTTTTCTTGACTTTTGGGATCCATCGTGATGATTTCAAAACGATGGAGTTGACAGGTAACCGAACAGGGACCACGTGGTTGCCATGAATAGGTCGACAAAAAGCACGAAGATTAGCGCATTTACAACCTGACAGTTCGAAGGACCATGAAATGCTCAGATAATGACATGTATACGTAAGGGCAGAAGACGATCTGAGAAAATCAAGAAAAGTGATCATTAGAAGCTCTAAGGTGGCTATCTTTTTCGACGCATGGTAGAAATATGCATTTTGCCAAGACAAGAGTTTGCTCCTCGAGTCGGAACGACCAGGAGGAGTCAAGGGAGTTCTAAAAAGGGGAAAGTACGACTTGAAAAATTCTGGCCACACGATGAGATCAAGGAACAACTTTGGAGGGTCGTATCCGTGGAGCCTAACATAAGGGTCTACGTGATCACCAAGAATAGAGTTAAGCCCACTACTACACTCGCTGAGGGACCCATCGTATCGCTATGATCTATTTAGGTAGTGATATGACCCCTCCAAATCAGCTTGATGTGAAGGAGATCTAAGGGCATTAAATATGATAGATATACAATAAATGCACCGTAATATATGCTAATAAATGCTGACAAGTGTGCATTAAATGCATATCCTACTGACGGGATGAGCCACATCATCCCTCTATGAGATAACACAAGAGAAAGGGTCACACATCAGCTCGATACAGCTCGAGAGACAGCCACTCACATCAATCAAGGTGACTTGGACCCGTTGGGGTCGAAGAGACATTTAACTAGGGTGGCGCCCTATCACATGGGGTCATAGACCCCCTATCTTAGCCAATAGGGCCATGATGGCCACTCGAGAGAGGACAGGCTGGCTAAAATAAGAAGGTAAATGTATTTAATCCTTCTTCCTCTTGGTCTATAAATAAAAGAATACAGTGAGAAGAAAGCAAGTTCACTCTCAGCTAACTTTACTATTTTCATCCACTCCAAAACTCCATACTTTGGTCCTCGAAGTGTTCATCTTCATACTAGTCTTTACTTATCTAACAAGGAGAGTTCTTGTTTAGCAAAACACCTCAGTCCCCTCTCTACGAGGAACTTGGGTATCATATCCCTGAATTCCATCTGCTTGTCCTGACCCATTGTTGACTTAGGCATCGGAGTGGTCACGGGGTTAAAACCCGCCCACCTCATTACGTGCTTGTGATCTGTTGTTTCAGGTGGCATCATCCTGTGCACCGGGCGAAATCCAACGACAATGACAACTATGGTGCTATTGATAACATAGGTCTGGAGTCTGGACTCTGGACTCCACTTATGTCCAATACCTTTTAAATCTCATTAACCTTAATCACATCATGGTATGAAGACCTCCTTACCTGTAATGGTGAAAAATAAAGCAAACCCATTAATAATATAGCCCTTTTAAGATCCAACATTGAAATCAAAATACTCGAATCAATTAAGCTTTTAAAAAGGGGAAAAAAAGACCCAAATAACCAAGAAAATGAAAAGGTGAAGAATATAAAACCTGAAGGGCTTGACTGTTATACCCCAATTCTTGACTAACTAATGGTGTGATGAACTATCATAAGAACCAACGGTTCAAACCAGGATCTTGTATAGGCTGTGCCAACAATGTTAAACCAAAACACATTCCACAATAATAATCAAAGATACTAAACTAAATAGCGGACTCTTATTAATAATGAACTGGGGTCTAACATGATAAATAATTAAATAATCCAGTTATCTCCAGTAACCAAAACATAAATATATCAAACTATTACAAATACCAAATACGAAAGTTAAACACTAAGCATAATCATCGTTGAAACACTCGCTTGACAAGTCATATTCATCATCCACAGCTTGCACATCCATAGCCACCACATGTTTATATGTTGGTGTATCCATGTAGTCTTCAACAGTAACACCTGCAACATCAGAAACTAAGAATTATGTACGCGAGGGTCAGCTCTCCAACTTAAGCTCAGTGAGTGAACAAAACAATGCAACAAACATATGCATGCATTGAATTTATATCTTTGGTCTGATTTTTAAGTTTGCAATGTGCTATAGAAAGGATTGGTGGCCACCGCACCTCTATACATAGGTGTGTAAGCCCACCCAATGGATCAAACACCATTGTCGTCCACATCCACCCCACCATGGAATAGGAATAGAGCTAAAGTGTCTGAATCACACACCGCCAACACTTTCCCTGATGCCCTACCCATTCCAATACGTAAGCCTCTATTGGCGAGGGCTTGCAAAATGGGCTCGCAACTAACCAATCCTAAATGTCATCCAGTGTATCCAAGGCCTCACCCAGCATCCCTCAATACATCCATAGAGATAGAGTTAAGGCCCCCCGACAGAGTTAAAGACCATACAATCTGAGACCACCTCCCCTGATGCCCTATGACGTAATAGTTCTGCTAAGGTAAGGGCGATACGACGATGTCACTGGGCAAGACTTGAGTAGAGATAGAGCTAGAGTCTAGTGACTAGGCTGAACCACAATGTCACGTCCTCCCTCTGATGCTCCACTCGCAATAAACACACTAACCACACACACAATCACATTCATATTCCTAACAATAAATATGCATGAATAGAAATAGCAGTAATATTGGATGACATGTGAGATGCAAATTACAAGCATACAAGCATAGAAACATTCATTGCATTGGACAAATAAAGTAAAATAGTTTGTTATTATCTAATTATTTTAGGTCTTGTTCCCTCACGTTTGATTGATGTTTGTTCCTCTCCTAAGCTTTGAAAGTCACTTTGAATCTATTGGGAACCTAAACAATTAATATATTTAAGTTAGGGTTTAAGTTTATCAAGTTACAGTAGTCGAAAACCTCGTTTAGTCTCAAAATATACTTGTTATAACGTATAGTCGATACCCTATGGTCGCAATATATTCCACCGTACAACGTACGATCGATACCCTATGGTCGCACTATATGCAACCGTACTTGCGACCATACGTTTCCTGAATTCTTCCTGAATGGCTATGGTCGATACTCTAGTCATCCTATGGTCGACCATAGCTGCGACCATACGTAGTCAAGTTAATTTTACTTCTCATACGAGTTCCTCCTCTTGGCTCATCAATGGGATTCATTCTAAAATCATTCCATGGCCTTTAATCACAATTTATCCTTATCAATTATCCCTACCCTACTCTCTATGATTTTCCATAGAAAACCTATAACCAAATCATTATATTAGGTTCCATATATCAATTTGAAAAGAACCTATTCTATCTGATCTACCCTATAGAGTCAAGTCCATACCTTAAGCTTGCTGTAGAGAAATAGAACTTTTATCTGCAAAAACCTTCCTCTCAGCCTTCTTCTCCAAATCTTCTTCTCCTTCTCTCCTTTCTCTCTTTCTCTCTTAGGTTTAGAGTTTTAATTTGGGTTCTAAAAGAGTGAGAGAGGCTAAGGGACATCCTTTATATAGAGAAAAACCTCCATATAGAGTCCTCTTTCAATTAGGAAAGAGTCCTCCTCAAATTAGGAAAGTTTCCTAAACACGGAGTCGGTTCTGGGTTCGTATGGTCGATCGTGCGGTCGCATAATCCATCGACCATACGTTTTCAAAACAGTCGACCATACATTGTACGGTATATGGTCGACCATATGTGCGACCGTACCCCTAAAAAATGCCACCGTACATCTAAAATTTACTGGTTTTTAGTTTTTGACTGGTTGTTTCCATACGAACTTAAACAGTCAACCACACCAACTAAATTTGACTTGTTGCTTACCTCATCTTGTGGTTTCTTCATACAATTGGTTCACTTGAGTCGATTATGATGGGAAGACCGGCCACGACACGAGAACGTAAGGTTAGACAGGGTTCGTGGCGTGCGGGTCTTACATTGACGGTCTTTATGATGGGCAAGGCAAAGAGAGCAGAGGCTTCCATTCATACAGTTCATGCAATACATATTGCATTCAGACTTGTGTGACTCAGCACGTAACTTGCATTGAATGAAGAAGCTAGTCTGGAGAAGTGAATGCAACCATGGAGGCCACTTGTTGTCATCATCGTCTGTCCTCCAGCTCCCTGATTTCTAATTCAGATAAACCACACAAATCAGAATCAATAAAAAAAATATAGATAAAAGCAAGTCAAATGAAGATCAATGATGAATTAAGGTCTATTGGTGTAGATCAGATCAACTCAACATTGATGATAATATTGAGAGTAGTTAAGGAAAACATCTTGCCATAAAGCAGATTAGTATGTAGATGACGTTGCTGAAAAGGAAACTAAGAAAAGGTCATCGATAGAGATTAAACAAAATATTGTAGAGCCACCAGAGAAGATCAAACGAAATATTGCAGAGCCGCCTGAGAGAATCGATCGTCCAACTTCGGTCAAAACCTCCCATTGCTGAAATGAAATTCCCCATAAATTCAATGGAAAACCTCCTTTTCCTCAGTTGGGAAAACCTAAAGGCTTTTGATGCAACACGAATCGGTTACACACTGTTTTCATTAGATAACAGTTGAAGCCGTGGCTATGCTTGACGTTTTCCCTTTTAAAGAGTTTGATCTAAGCAACCACGTGAAGGAGCTCATTAGAATCTGACATTCACACCAGTGCTTGATGGAAAATAATTACTATAAAGTGGGATGTGATGTGCAGGCCTAAAAAGGAAGGGGGTCTTGGTCTGAGACAACTGAGGCATATGAATGATGCTTTTTTAAGCAAGATGGCTTGGAAAATTAAAACAGATTCATCTATCTATGGTCAATTTATGCAAGGACATTACTTCTCTAAAGAGGGGAAAATTCGGTCACCTCTTTGCTCATCTCTGGCTTGGCGTAGCATTAAAAAAGTTTGGGATTGGACCTCTAAACATTGCAGATGGATTGTAGGAGATGGAAAGCTAATCAGTGTTTGGGTGGACAATTGGCTTGGTGATTATAACATGTAGGAAAAACTAAACCTGAACATAGCTGACTTTAAAGGAGTAAATTGTGCTTTGAATCTGTTTATTTGTAATGGTATATGGAGGTGGCTAGTAGTGAACTCTCCTATATTGAAAGAGGTTGTCTAGGAGGCACAAAATATTCCTCTTTCCAATTGGAATTCTAATATGTTGGTGTAGACTGGTGATGTAGCAGGTAAGTTTACTGTCTCCTCTACTTGGAATTTGCTCAGATCTCCAAACCAAAAACCAGTTTGGGTTTTGGTAGTGTGGGAGAAGTCATTGAATCCTAGACTATCATGGTTCGGCTGGTGATGGTGTTTACATAACATCCCCACTGATGACAATATTATGAAAAGAGGGATATGTATGGTTTCACGGTGCCCATTATCTCTACATGACTTGGAAGAGTTTGATCACATTTTTAGTAAATGTGCATTTACACGAGAGATTCTGACAAATGTGGGATTGTTATATGGACTGGTAATTCTGAACTTTGATTTGGGTATCTTATTATTGGACTGATGGATCCGAAAGTCAACAGTTGCCCCATTACGTCCAATATCGAAAGGCAGCCTTTTTGTGTTTCTTTCTTGCATATGGGCAGCTAGAAATAATTCAATACACCGAAATATAAAGCCCTTAACGATATCAGTGTTTGAGAATTTTAAAAGGGGTTGTAAAGATCTCTCTATCAGAAGGCCTTGTGTTGTGAAAGCAGCAGAGGACCTCCGGGTGGTTAGGATATTAGCTCTAGCTACTGTTTCTGCTCCGGTAACTAGAATTATTGAGCTTCATTGGAGATTACCACCAAATGTGTGGTGTAAGCTTTTTTTGTTTTTTTTTTTTTTCCTTTTTTGTGTTGGGGGGGGTTTTTTTAAGGGGGGGGTTTTTTTTTTTTTTTTTTTTTTTTTTTTTTTTTTTGAGGGGGGGTTGGTTTTTGTTTTTTTTTTTTTGGGGGGGTTTTTTTGTGCTTGGCCTGGTTTGCCTTCGTGGTGTCCTTCGTGCGGGTACCTGTCGTCCTTTGTTATGGTTTACGTTGTTGCGGGGCTACCTGTGGGTCTTGACTTGATTGCTGTCCTGATTTTGTAGCTATGAGTGTGTGGTTCCCAAGGCTACTATCGGTTTTGTAATTTTGCCTGGGTAATTTTAGCCTGGTTGCCTCCTGTGTGGCATGCCAAGGTGGAGGTTTAACAATCTATTAAGGCTGGTTTTATACCTTTCTTTTTTCTATTAATGAATTTATTTCCTAGCTTCTAGCCTAAATCTAAGGTTTTAAGTTGCTCCTGTTCTTCTTATGAATTGATATGCTCTTTATCCCCAAAAAAATGCTTTATTTTTTTTCATAAACAAAAAGGGAAAAAAATATGTGATTTCCTTTCTTTGTTGGAGAGAAGGGCGAGACTCAAAATCTCAAATGCAAAAAGATGCACGACAGCTTTTGAAGAGTCTGTGATTTTTCTCCCTATTGAGTTGCAATTTTAATGAACCCATAACTTATGAGGAGTCTGTGATTTTACTACTTTAACCCTTCTATTGAAAATTCTGATTTTTAAATTAAGGGCAAATAAGAGAGATGGTGTATTCCTTCTGACACCTCAAATCGATTGAGACCGACCGGTTAACACTATTTAGGCGATCATTACCCAAGATAATCAGCATCTCATTGATCCATCTTACAGCATTCACTAGATCTCTGCTTTGATCTTTCAAACGTATTGCATTTCTTTCCAACCATAACCCCAATTAGCAATGACGTATGGGAAGTGAAAGGAAATAAAAGTGTGACTAGAAAACTAACATACGTAAAATTAAATAGAAAAGAAAAGATACACTTCAAAATATTTTTATTTTGATATTCCTTTCAATTTAGGGGGGTGTTTGGTTGGAGCGCTTTATTTCTAGCCCAATGTACCTTAAAAGTGGGAGTAGATTAATTTGTTGGGTTTGGAGTTTGGAGAAGCAAGTCACGGGCCTTTCATATTGGGTTTTTTTTCGTAGTATCCATCCCTCTCTATCTCTGTGTATGTGGTAGTTGTTCTGGATGGACCAAATTTCAGCAATATTCTCATTTTCTACCAAGAGATTGATAAGCTTCAACAATTGCCTTTATGGGTATATATATTAGAGATGTAAATGGATCAGACATGCATGGAAACACATCCATATGCAGTCGGATCTGGATATCTCTGATCGGATTCGAATACCCCTAAACAGATACAAATGTAATTAAATTTCA
>JAMYWD010000452.1:0-27981 GCA_028583415.1 Protea cynaroides | reverse complement strand
TTAATTTTATTAAAAAACCCAATGGAGAGATACAATATCCAGCCTAACAGGCCTAGACAGCAACTACAAGAAATCACACTGCCTACTACAAGAATAGACATCTAAATGGTCCAACTAGACAGACCGAAACAATAGGAAAGAAAGGGATCCAATCTGAATGGACGATGGACATCCTAATGCACATCTATACACCAACTTGCAGCAATGAACTCCTCTTCCTGATTTGAAGGCTTTAAGAAGGACGAGGAAAGGATTTTATCTTCAACCTCCCTCATAATCATCTTGGTTACCACTTCCTTTGATCTTGTATGTCTAGAAAAAATCCTTGAATTCCGCTCCTTCCATAAGTGATAGATCATGCTGTTAAAAACAATCTTTGGGATGACCGACACACTGTTGCTCTTTGGTTTGATGGAGGCCAGCTTTTCAGCTTCATTAATACAAGAAGAAGGACGCAAACATCTCCTCCTACACTTTGAGATGCAATTTATCCATATAAATTTGGAATACTCACAATCAAAGAAGAGGTGCCTTATACAATCTCTACCATTCTCACATAAGCAGCACAAGCTAGGGATTGAGATATTCCAAATTTGGAGCTGATCTGCAGTGGGAAGGGCATCCAGACACGCCCGCCAAGAGACAAAAGAATGCTTTGGAATGTTTGAGGGGTACCAAATGGCCCTTTGCCAAGTCATTGTAGGACCATGCACCCGCACAGCCCTCCATCCCTCTTTTATGGAGAAAACATCTCGAATCCCATTTTCCTTCACCCAATAAACTCGATCCGAAGTATTAGATGGCTGCCAAATAAGATTCTCAAGATCATTCCATATGCTTCTAATGCTGGGAACATCATTATGAGGGCAAGCCTTCCAGTTCAGCCCCTCCCAGAAGTCCCTCACCATGGCCCTTTTATTCTCTCCATATATAATATTAGAGGCATCCGGAATTCTATTCCAAAGGGCTTCCCCATTCAACCAAGGATCGAGCCAAAAGTAAAAAGACTCTCCTGATCCGATATGATACTCCACCTTTGTCTTTAGCACATCTCTATGACGAAGAAGATTCCTCCATATCCAAGACAGATTCTTAGAATTCTTTACTGTCCATATTGAGTCTTTCTTTAGAAAAGCTTTCCTTACCCATTGAACCCATAAGGAATCTTTGTTTGTTATAATATTCCACATCTGTTTCATAGCTCCTGCTTTGCACATGTCTTGGACTCTTCTAATGCCCAAACCTCCTTCTTCTCTTGGGAGACAAATTTTAGCCCAGCTAATGTGATGAATCTTCCTCTTCATATCCGGACCTGACCAAAGAAAATTTCCGAATAGGGACTCAATGGCCATGCTTGTCTTCTTGGGGATCCCAAAAACTCCAGCCCAATAGAAATAAAGAGATAAGTTGAGTCCTCCCTGCAAAAGAAAGAAATTTGAATTTCCATCCCTCAATTTTGTTCCTAATCCTTTGGATTATGGGATCACAATCTTTGCTTGCCAGGCTGGTTGTACCCAAAGGAATTCCCAGATAAGATATAGGAAATTCACCTTCTTTGAAACCACTCTGGGCAATAATCTCATTCTTGACTGCACTGTGAACACCTCCAACAAGAATAACCGATTTCATAAAGTTGATGCTAAGGCCAGAGACTTTCATAAACTGATTCAAAACCTGAATAACTCCAGAGATGGATTCTTGATTTGCTTTCACAAATATCATAAGATCATCTGCAAATAAGAGGTGGCTAATTGATAAAATTTTGCATCTTCTAGGAATGCAGAAAACTCTTCTCCTATAAGCCTCATCCAACATACCCGATAATGGCTCCATTGCCAAAGTGAATAAATAAGGAGAAATAGGATCACCTTGACGTATTCCCCTTTGCCCTTTGAAATAATCAGCCGGGCTTCCATTCACTAGAACAGAAAACATAGGAGTATGAATGCAAGCACTAAACCATTTTATAACCAACTCAGGGAATCCCATCTTACGAAGAACTTCGAGAAGATAATTCCTATCCAGAGTATCATAGGCTTTGTGAAGGTCCACCTTTAGAACAGCAGAAGGGGGGCAAGAAGATCTTCCCATACCTCTAACAATTTCATGACATAAAAGAATGTTATCTGATATGCATCTATCCTTGATGAATGCAGATTGATTAGGAGCCACCAAAGGTTGAATGATCATCTGCAATCTATTAGCCAAAATCTTTGCTATGAATTTATACAGAACATTGCAGAGGGCAATGGGTCTGAAGTCAGCAAAAGATTGAGGGCGATCAGATTTAGGAATCAAGCAAAGGAAAGTATTACTCGCATCTCTGGGCATATAGGGGTTAGCAAAGAACTATTTAATAGCAAAAATTACCTCCTTCCCGACAATACTCCAGGAATGCTTGTAGAAAGTGGCATTGAAACCATCAGGGCCAGGAGCTTTGTTACCATCAAAGAAGAATACAGTCTTTTTGATTTCATCATCCAAAACCGGCTGCAACATCATCTCCTGCTGGTTAACTGATAAGGTGGTATTTACTCTAAGGTTCTGAAATGCTGGTTCCTCGAAGGGCCCATCCCTAGAGGAGGAGAAAAGGGTTCTAAAGTACTCTTCTGCCTCCTTAATCAGAGTAGGGTCTTCAAGTCTCACTCCTTCAGAATCGGAGATGCTATCATATGAGTTGATGTAGTGGTGGCATTTCAAACTTTGATGAAAAAATTTAATGTTCTTATCTCCAAGGGCAAGCCACTTAATTCTCGATTTTTGACGAAGGAATTTTTCTTCACTATCAAGAGCTCTTGTAAGGGCCAATCTCTTTTCTTTCTCTAAAGCTGCCAAATTACTACCAGTTTGATTAGAAGCCATACGACATTGGATATCTGCCAGCTCCTTCTCCGCATTAAGAACAGCATCATGGAAGCTTCCAACATACTTTGTATTCCACTCTTTCAGAGCATTCTTGACATTTTTCAATCTAGCAGCCACTGCAGATAAAGGAGATACAAAAGTCCCAATAGGCTCGGCCCAAGTCCTTTCAACCAAAGGAAGAAAATCAGGTCTGTCCACCCAGGCATCAATGAATTTAAATGGCTTAGCTCCGAAGTTCTTTCCTTTCCGAAGCTGAACCAGAATGGGAGAGTGATCAGATATATAGGGATCAAGGAAGCTAGCTTCAGAATTTTGAAATTGATCAATCCATTTAAGGTTAACAAGGGCCCGATCAAGCTTGCAACATATTCTATTAGGTCCCACTTGGTTATTATTCCAAGTGAAAGAGTGACCAGACCATTTCAAATCATAGAGGTTACAGTTGTATAGACACTCGTTGAATTCTGATGTTTGATTGACATTAATTCCATTCCCACCACTTTTCTCTTCACTGCTTCTAACAACATTGAAATCTCCCACCACTATCCATGGCATAGATACTAAACTACCATAGTTTTCAAGGCTTTGCCATAAGGAAGCTCTGATGTTAGGATCATTAGAACCATAAACAGCAGCAAGCATAAACTGTAAGTCAGAATGGACCAAACTCACCTTACAGTATATCACTTGATTTTCAGCTCGAATTCTTTCCACTTTAAAAATAGAAGGATTCCACCACACTATGATCCGAGGGGGAATCGAGTCTAGATCATCAAACAGACAATCCCAACCCTGCATAATAGAGGATAGGGAAAACTTGATGTTTCCTTTATTCAGTTTCGCCTCAGATAGGCAGCACAGCTCGGCTTTAACTTTTTTCACAACTCTTTTTACTGCCTTCTTCTTCGCAGCACTATTCAGCCCTCTTATATTCCATGCTAGCAAATTTATCATGGAGAAGTTATTTTAGTGTCTCTCCAGATTCATACTCTCCTTCCATGATGATCCTAAGGATATTTCTTTCCTAAGATCACCATGATGGTTTTCTACCACATCATCTTCTCCACTTCGGCAATGCTCTTCATCACCCAAGAATTCATCCTCTGTTAAATTTTGATTATCTATGAGGTAATTCTCACTATTTTCCAGCTCCTCTCCATTCATATTCGGCTCAACCACATGATCATTCAACACCCTACCAGATCTGCCCCTCTCCAGATCATCTCCCAACATCGGATAGGATGTAGCATTATTAACTGTTGAGCTGGGTTGCCCCAAGGTTCCAGCATGACCAAGCCGGACAGCAGCTCGCACTTGATCGAACAAGGTTTTGTTTCAACCCAAAATGGATGAGGGGGGGCTATAGGACCAATGGGAGATGGGCGGGCTCCAGATTTGGCTCGGGTAGGACCAGAAGGGGGGATGGCAAGATCCACGCGGCATGGTGGAGATGACCTTAAAGAGCCATGAGAAAAAAACTGGGATGGACGTCTAGGGGGGTAGGGAGTATGACCAGCAGAACAAGGCGAGCTTTTCAAACCAGAAAAAGAGTGAGGTTCACTAGGTTCCAAAGAGGGTTCAGATGGTTCATGAGCAGGCTGGCTAGGGACAGGGGGGCAGGGGGAGTAGGCGGCCCAGCAGAGACAGTCTGGTCCATATCAGCTTCCAGGCAACTGAAACGGTTAAGGCCAGGAGAAGCAGACTCTAGACAGGCTGCCGAATTTGAAAACTGATTACAAGAAAGGAAATTTGACTTTTTGGGGGGAAAACTGATGTTGGAGACAAGAGGAGCTGACTAACCAAGAGTTGACACCTGGTTCATGGTCTGGTTCTGAGTCAGGGTAGGTGGAAATGGGGATGGGATATGGGTCGGGTTCAGCCCTCCAAGAGACCCACCAGATCTCTTCTTCTTCACCCGGATAGGAGTCCAGTCCTCCTCCAGCCGAGACTGAGATTCAGGACCTTTGGGATGATCATCAGCAGCCCCCTTGGTCTGGCATTCATCTTTATTCCCTACGGCTTCACCAAGAACTGAGGGGCTTATCTCATCAGAAGCTGTGTCGCATTTTTCATTCACGTATGTAGCTTGATGAGATTTCATTTGACAAATCTTCTCAGGATGTCCAAAAACTCCACATGCAATACACTGGGGAGGCTTCCAATCGAATTTTACTGGCTGAATATACAAGTTACCCAAATCATCCTCTATAGAAATAGAATCCAGCATAGGGGACTCACCTGAAAATTCCACACACACTCTCGCAAAGACCCAACGATTTTTCAGAGCTGTAGTACTATCTGTATAAAGAGGAACTCCAAGAACTGAGAAAATTGCACTTAAAGAATCTTCCCCCCACAAATGAAGCGGTAAACCTGGAAGAGACACCCAAAGCGGAACTTTCTTCAGACCAAGAACAGCACCACTGTGGAGGCTACGTTCCCATTGTCTCACGAACAAAGGTTGACCTCCCACATAGTAAATCCCAGTCTCCAAAATTTTATCTCGATCCAAAATATCAGAGAACCGGAAAGCAAAGCCTCCATGGCTGAGTTGCAAAATCTCAACAAAACCAGACAATTTCCATTGGCTAAGAAGGCTGGTTTTTACAAAAGAGAACCCTGGTTTCTTGCCAAGGAAGAAACCCACTAGAGTATTATCCAAAACTCTAAGTTCACCAGCAACATCACTTTCAGAGCATACCCCAAAGGGCCGATTATCTCTCAAGACCGGGGGGATGAATCTGAGAATGAGTTTTCTCGAAGACTTCAAAACATGGTTTAACGGGTTTCTCCACTTACTAGTTTCAGGGTTAAAGTTAGGATTGAGGTTTGGTTCAGCAGAGGATTGGAGAGGGGGAAATTCATCACTCCCCAGATTCGGGAGAGAAGCAACAGATTTGTTACGAGGAAGAGGGTGGTCAACCGAGGGGGTTGGATCAATGGTATTATCACCCTCCAAACCAGGAAGCTGGGTAGGAAAACCGACATCACCTTCATCCATGGATTCGGCCAGGAAGAAGAAAAACAAAACCAGAGAACCAGGCCAAAGGAGAAGAAGAAAACTCAGGAAGGCCTGGGTACGAATGGGCAACTAATCAGGGAAGAAAAGAGGATGGGGACCAGGAACAAAGGAAAAACAGCTAGGGAAGAGGCACGGGAGAGAGGAAAGGAACAAGAAGAAGAAAAGGGGAAGGAGGGAAGAAGGATAGGGATAGAAAAACCAGGCGGAAACAAAGGAAGAAAAAACAGGTTGCAGGGGGGGGAGAGATAATCTAACTGTCACCCAGGGGAAAAAAACATGTCACCGGCAGAGCTCATTTTCTTCTTCTTCATTCTTCTTCTTTCTTTTTCTTCTTCGTTCTTCTTCTTCTTCTTCCTCATTCTTCTTCTTTCTTCCTTTTCTTTTGCTTCATCTTTTTTTTTTTTCTTCTTCTTCATTCTTCTTCTTTTTTGTTCTTCATTTTCATTCTTCTTCTTATTCTTCCTTTTCTTTTTCTTCATATCTTTTTTCTTCTTTTTTTTCTTCTTTTCTTCTTCCTTTTCTTTCTCATTCTTCTTCTTCGTTCATTTTTCATTCTTTTTCTTTCCTCTTCACTTCCTCATCTTCTTTTCCTCGAGCCGATTCATTCATTCTTCTTCTTCTTTTTCATTTAAAGAGCATCAGCACATTTTGCACCATTTTATGACAATATGGTTCACGATCATCTCACGCAGTTACCATCATATGGTATTGTTACGGTTGGAAATCGCCCGTCGATCCGCGCTCTGAATGAGCTGCAATCACGGAGATGAGACAAAGGAGTGGGCACCTAAGCCCCAGGTACACTTCGATGCCTAAGTTAGATTCCCAAGGTAAACAGTCAAGAGATAGGAGAAAGCTATCTCCGGTTTAAAGAGTGGGACGTTGAGAGAGTTTGAGCGTGTGAGAGGGATGAGTAATAATAGCTTGTCACTTGTGCGTGCGTAAGAGATTACCTTGAGGGGTTGCTCTCTACTTATAGATTGGGAAGAGGCATGGAGGCACCAGGACTCAGGGAAGTAGATCGCCAATAGGATTGCCACGTGTCGCTTTGAGGGACACCTGGGTGGTAGACTCCGAGTAGGAGTCGGAGACCTTAGCCAAGGAAGCTAGGTCGGTCAGCTCTGGGACTGACGTGTGTCAACGTGTGAGTAATGGCCGATCGAAATAGTCGGTGTCGTATCAGACTGAGAGAAGGACTCCCCGGAGGTAGCATAATCACAATGGGACTCTGGCTTCCGACTGAGAACCGTAGCCGAGTAGGACTATAACTCCGAGCACTACCCAAGAGGCCAGGCACACGAGAGGCCGTATGCATGACAGGCCGAATACATGATGCCGAGTGCGAGACACTCCGAGCGCTCAGGCTCCGAAGGGGCAACTTGCCACGTGTAAGATTTTAAATGGAGGGGATTTTTCCCTCCTAACAGATGCCCCTTGCGCTGTCGGATGCAACGAATTCGACAGTGCAACAAGTTAGCCGTTGAGAAAAACTACGCCTATGAGGCCGATTGCAAGATTGATGGCTGCATTGAATGACTCCGGGTGCTCCTGAGTGGAGGCGGTTCCAGCAACCGTCTGCACGATTGATTGAGGCACGGGGCTCGAGGCGTTAAACTCGGGTTCCACAAACATGTTCGACCATCGATCCTTTGATTTGACGTGGATCGACCCTTGATCCGACGGCCACCAGGAGGCGGTATGCCTCGAGAAGGAGCGCCATTAACTGTCGCTCGTCTTCGAAACGGTCGAATGCATCGAATGGCTGAGACTGAAACGACACGGATCGATATATTGATCCGACGGCTACCAGGAGGCGGAGTGCCTCAAGAAGGAGCGCCATCATTACGCATGACGTCAGACTGTCACGTCGCGTCCGGCGCGGCAGACGACGACCAATGGAGCTGAAGCACGTGTCCGGAACCCGAAGAGACGGTTCTCGGTCACAGGACCTATAAATACTCTTCTACTTCATTCATTCAACCATTTGCTTCAGTTGCAACCGGAGTTTCATCAGAGCACTCGGAGTCTAGTCGAACTTCCCCATTTTCGATCTTTGCTTCTGCAGTCGGAGTTCGATTTCTTCCAACCAGTAAGTCTCCTCACATTTCCTTTCTTGTTTGTTCATGCTTAGTAGCTTTTCTTCCAACAGTATTACCTCTTCCGGTAGAGTGAGAATAAGTGAGAAAATGGCCCTTTTCCGAACTTCTTCTTCTTCTGAGGGATCATCCTCCTCCAGGGAAGGATGGTCTGCTGCCTCCAAGGCTTCCAATACGGTTTCAGAGGAGGAACTTGAGAAGAGTTCCTCTGAGGCCGAAGAGCGTGGTCGCCCCACGGGCCCCACGACTCAACGGGCTTCTCGTCAGAGAGGCTGCCGACTGTCAGTAACTGCATTCGGCACCGTCCCAGCATGAAAGGTGCTAAGTAAGATCAAAACCGAAGCGGCTTTGTTATCGGTCTGTCAGGCATACCAGCTCGTAGAGCCAATGACGAATGTCCGCGTTCGACTCCCGACCTCCGATGAGCGGGCATGTACCGTGAATACGTCAGAGATTTGCGTGTATGAACACACCCTGAAGTCTGGGCTCCGATTTCCCCTTCACCCATTAGTTGTAGAAATTCTTCAAACCTACCGCATCGCCCCTCCCAGCTTGCTCCGAACGGGTGGCGATGCATTTTTGCCTTCATTCTGTTCGTCCGCCGACTGGGTGAGACTCCGACCTTGAACTTGTTTCGGTCGGTCTTCCAGTTGGCCAGTCTGACCGAGGCCCGGGCTATGACCGGGTGGTACTTTTTTAATCAGAGGGGCAGAAAGAAGCTTCCGACTATCACCCAAAAGCCTTCCTCCATCCACGGGTGGAAGGACAAGTTTTTCTTCGTGGGTCCCCCCGCGGACGGCTCCGCTCTTCCTCTGTAGAACGTTTGGCTGGTGGTCGACGCCACGGGGTTCAACAAAATCCCCTTCCTGACGACGGAGGAGAGAAGGACTCAGAAGAAGATGATGGCCGGGAAGACTGTGCGCCTCTCCGACCTTGCGGATCCCGTGCAGTTGGCCGAGCACGGTCTTCTCGGTGAGTTTAATAACATTAGGACTCAGTCTATGTATTGCTGCTATTTTAATGTCGTCACTAACTATTTTTTCCTTGCAGTGAATTTCAAAGACGATAAGATCGTTGCCCGGATCATGGCCAAGCGGACGGCCGAGGCCGCAAAGGGGGGTCAGCCGGCTGGCGGGCAGGAGGACACACCTCCACGAAAAGAGCCGAAGACCACGGTTGAGGCAAAGGACAAGGGGCCCACGCCCGAGGGGCCATCGGAGAAGAAGATAAAGTCGGCCGCAGAGCTTCCGACCGACATATATAAGACAAGGCCGGGCCCTAGGCTCGGCCGTCAAGAGGAGAAAGCGGCGGGGGCTGCGACGAAGGAAGTCCAGCCCCTTCAGGTGGTCGCCGCGAAGGAGACTAAGGCCGATCAGGGTGCGGTGACGCCTGCGGCGAAGAGGGCTGCCGATAAACCTCAGGTGGTTGATCTTACCGGGGCCATTGGAGCCTCCAAGGAGGAAGCCGGGCACGCGGCCTGTCAGAGGAGTGAGAAACTGGAGGCTCCGAAGGTACCATTCTCTCCTGCGCTCGGACTGAAGTCGACGGACTCGGTCTTCAAGAGCACAAAGGCGGCTAGAATTATAGTCACCGAGGGACGCCTCCCAGTGGACATAGCCTTCACCTTCGACTTGTCAAACGAGGAGGTCTACAGACGAGCCTTCACAGCGTGCAGTCAGGTAATATTCGGAGATTTCATTTCTTTCTTTTTTAATGTTCATTTTCTGAGTGGTTCCTTTTGTGCAGATGAGCAATCTTCTGGCCGAGGTCAGCGAACGGGCTGCTCGGGCCTTCTTTGACCTTGACGAGAAGGAGGTCTTGGAGATCTCCCTGCGCGAGGCTCTAAAGGCTACCGAGGAGAATTTGACCAACCAATCCTCGGAGTTCAAGGGCCTCGTTGCAGAAAAGGTCACCCTCCGGGCGTCTCTGGACAAAGTCGAGGCCACCCTTGGTGAAGAGCATAAGAGAGTGCATTCGTTCGAGGAAAAGCTTCGGTCATCCGAGGACAAGCGGCGGAAGGCCGAGGAAGAACTGCAGGCTGAGCAGCAGGCGAAGCAGGCGCTGGAGGAGAAGCTTAAGAAGTCCGAGGAAGAAGCCAGGACTACAAAGGAGGCCTTGAACAGGGCTGAGGAGGATCACCCGGAGGCCTTGTCTCAAGCTGTCGCCGAATACAAGTCTTCGGCTCAGTACGAAGAGGACGTCGACGAGGCCGCCTGCGTGTACTTTGAGAGGGGGTCAGGTATTTGAGGGAGCAATTGGCGGACAAGGGCGCCCTCAAGATAAACTGGTCCGAGATCCCAATTGTCGCCCAGATTGATGGGTTGGAGCCCTCGGATCCTGTGGAGACCCCGCTCGACGCTGAGGAAGTCCTGGCGGAGCCGAAGGCCGACCAAATGCTAGAGGATGATCTTCCCCCTACGAGTGCCGCAGACGCCGCTCGTGGAGCTCCCGGACCTTGCGCTGCCTGCCGAGGATCAAGCAATTCCGGCCGCTGAGGAGAAGCGGTCTTGAAGAGACCACCTGTAAATTTTTTTTTTCTTTACTGTATATTTGTACCCCTACCCTTCTAGGGCCTTGATCAATAAACATCTATTTTTTTTTTCTATCTGTTATCTGCCAATGTTTTCTGTTCGGCCTTCGGTAGCTAGGGCTGGTAGCTTGTAGTAGAGTCCGAAAACGAACGATGTCGAATCCGGCCGCGGACATTCCTTAGAAAAATGGCTAAGGCATTGTTACATTTGTTGTCTTGACTGCCTCTTACCCCGGAAGTGCTGTCGGCTTGGCGCTTAAGCTGGCCGAGGGCACTTAGGTATATCCGTGCAGCGTGACGTTTGGGAGATGAGTATGGTTTGCCCCAGCCGGGCTACTGATGTCCGATCACGTAGTTAGAGCGATGTTATGTGCTGACGGAGTCGGCATGTAGGTCGTAGTGGGCAGACACGAGCATGGTCTGCATGCTACCATGGTCTGCTTGTAGACCGTGGTAGGAAGATACGAGTGTGGCCTTCAGGCTACCATGGTCTGCTTGTGGACCATGGTCGGAAGGTACGAGTATGGTCTTCATGTTACCTTGGTCTGCTTGTGGACCATGGTAGGAAGATAATTGTGACCTTCAGGCCACCATGGTCTGCTTGTGGACCGTGGTCGGAAGGTACGAGTATGATCTTCATGCTACCATGGTCTGCTTGAGGACCGTGGTAGGAAGATAATTGACCTTCATGCCACCATGGTCTGCTTGTGGACCATGGTCGGAAGGTACGAGTATGGTCTTCATGCTACCATGGTCTGCTTGTGGACCGTCTGCTTGTGGACTATGGTCGAAAGGTACGAGTATGGTCTTCATGCTACCATGGTCTGCTTGTGGACCGTGGTAGGAAGATAATTGTGACCTTCAGGCCACCATGGTCTGCTTGTGGACCATGGTCGGAAGGTACGAGTATGGTCTTCATGCTACCATGGTCTGCTTGTGGACCGTGGTAGGAAGATAATTGTGACCTTCATGCCACCATGGTCTGCTTGTGGACCATGGTCGGAAGGTACGAGTATGGTCTTCATGCTACCATGGTCTGCTTGTGGACCGTGGTAGGAATATAATTGTGACCTTCATGCCACCATGGTCTGCTTGTGGACCATGGTCGGAAGGTACGAGTATGGTCTCATGGCTACCATGGTCTGCTTGTGGACCGTGGTCGGAAGATACAAGTATGGTCGAAGTTTGACCTATGTCTGTGTGTGAACAGCTGGGCCGGAAGGAACGGCTAAGAAACAATTGCTGAGATGACTGAATTATACGTGTTGTTCTGTATTAAAATGAAAATTAAGCGGATGCCCTCATGGGGTCCGGTATACAATTGAGACTTAAAAATTGACAAATCTGTAAAAAGTTTCTGATTAATGATAATATTTCCGAAGGTTGGTGGCATGCCACGTCCTCGGGATTTCTTCACCGTCCATGGTGGTCAGCTTGTATGAGCCCGGGCATCCTGTTCTGAGCACGCGATACGGTCCTTCCCAGTTCTTGGCCATCTTCCCTTGATTTGTAGGATCAGAGACTGCGTTTTTTCTAAGGACAAGATCTCCGACTTTAAATTGTTTTGGTCGGACTGTCTTGTCGTAGTGACGGGCCGTCGCCTGCTGGTAACTTGCCATTCGGAATGCTGTCGATTCCCTTACATCTTTGAGGTTGTCGAGGTTCGTCCGTAGATCTTCAGAGTTGGTGTGCTCGTTGAAGTTCAGCATCCAGAATGTTGGATGGAAGACTTCAACGGGGACGACTGCCTCCGTGCCGAAGGCGAGCATGAAGGGTGTCTCTCCCGTGGGTGTTCGGTTGGTCGTCTTGTACGACCAGACGATACTTGGTAGCATATCCACCCACTTTTCCTTTTGGTCTTCTACCATCTTTTTCAGGCCGCACAATATTGTTTTATTGGTGGCCTCGGTCTGGCCGCTTGTCTGTGGATGTCCGGCTGACCCAAATCTATGGTCTATTTGGAATTCTTCGCAAAAGTTTGCGAAGGATGCGCTGGCGAACTGAGTGCCGTTGTCCGTCACAAGGACTCTCGGCACGCCGAACCTGTACACAACCGAGTGTCTGAAGAACTGTTCCACTTGGGAGGTGTCGATCTTGTCTACGGCTTCGACTTCAATCCATTTGGTGAAGTAATCAATGGCCACAATGACATATTTCCGTTGATAAGCGGCTTGGGGAAAGGGCCCCATGATGTCCATACCTCATATGGCAAATGGGAGGGGACTTGTGATTGGCTGCAGTGGAGCGGCCGGAGCATGCTGCACGGGTGCATAGAACTGGCACTTGTCGCACCTGCGGACAAGCTCGATGCAGTCGTCGTGCATTCTCGGCCAATGGTAGCCTTGGCGGAGGATCTTTTGGAAAAGCGATCGTCCACCCTGGTGTCGGTCGCATATACCCTCATGTACTTCTTTCATAATGCGCTCGGCCTTGTCTGATCGCAGGAACCTTAGCAGCGGTAGGGTATAGGATCTCTTGTATAGTACATCATTGTGTATGGTGTATTGTCAGGACTTGGCTTGGAGGCGGTGAGCATATTTCCTGTCAGTCGGTAGGGCACCCGTTCGGAGGTATGATATATGTCATCGTACCAGCTAGATGTGACTCCGACGGGGGCTACGACTTCAACAGAAGTGCTGGCGTGGTCCAAGAATTCTACGTACACGGCAGAGTCCATCGCATGGATGTCTTCCAGGGATAATCTTGATAGCTCATCCGCTTCGGTGTTCTCTTCGCGACCGACGTATTGTAGCTTGACGCTCTGGAAGGTCACGATGGTCGAATTCACCTTCTCGAGGTACTTTTGCATCCCGGGCTGTCTGGCCTCGTAGTCTCCTTGTACTTGGTGGATGATCAACTGAGAGTCGCCTTGTATCACCAACCGACGGACGGCTAGGCTTTTGGCCAATCTGAGTCCGGCTAGTAAAGCTTCGTACTCAGCCTCGTTGTTGGTTGCTCTGAATCCGAACCTGATGGCAGATCGTATTTTAAATCCTTCTAGACTTTTCAAAATTACTCCTGCCCCTGCTTTGTCTTCCATGGAGGAACCGTCAAAGTTCAGGATCCACACGGCCTCGGTTTGCAACGAAGTCGGTACCACCTGAGGTTCTGCAAAGTCTTGGTCTGGTAAGGTACTTTCGATGATAAAGTCCGCCAAGGCTTGTGCTTTGATGGCCGTTCTGGGGACGTACTTTATGTCGAACTCACCGAGCTCTACGCCCAATTGATGAGTCGCCCAGATACATCGGGCTTCGACAACACCTTCTTCAGTGGTGTGTTTGTCAGCACCGATATGGGATATGCCTGGAAGTACGGTCGGAGCTTCCGCGCGGATGTGACCAGGGCAAGCGCTAGTTTCTCAATCGGCTTGTACCTGGTCTCGGCGTCAAGCAGTACTTTGCTGACGTAGTAAATCGGCCGCTGGACCCTGTCTTCGTCTTTCAAAAGAACAACGCTGACTGCGTGGTCGGATACTCTGAGATATAGCTGCAACTCATCCCCCGGGTTTGGTTTCACCAGCAGGGGAGGCGAGTGATAAGTATGCCTTGAGGTCTTCAAAAGCTCTCTGGCACTCTTCAGTCCACTTAAACTTTTTGGCTCCCTTCAGAGTTTTGAAGAAGGGGAGACAACGCTCTGCAGACTTAGACATGAAGCGGCCGAGTGCGGCTATTCGGCCATTCAACTCCTGTACTTGTTTACCCCTGGTCGGTGCAGCCATATCCATGATGGCCATGATCTTTGAAGGGTTTGCCTCAATGCCCCTTTGTGAGACCATGAATCCCAAGAATTTTCCTGATCCGACTCCGAAGGCACACTTTGTAGGGTTGAGATTCATGCTGTGTCTTCGGAGGACCTGGAATGCTTCGCTGAGGTCGGCCATGTGCCGGTCGGCCTGCTGACTCTTAACAAGGAAGTCATCGACATACACTTCCATGTTCCTGCCAATCTGTCGTCGAAAGACTTTGTTGATTAGTCTCTGATAGGTGGCTCCTGCATTTTTGAGGCCAAAAGGCATGACCGTATAGCAGAAGAGCCCCTGATTGGTGACGAAGGAAGTACATTCTTCATCAGCCTTTCGCATCTTTATTTGGTAGTAGCCGGAGTACGTGTCAAGGAAACTTAGTAGCTCGTGTCCGACTATAGCATCTATCAGCTGGTCAATGCGCGGCAGTGGATAGCTGTTCTTCGGGCAGGCCTTGTTGAGGTCGATGAAGTCTATGCAAATTCACCACTTGCCGTTGGACTTTGGCACCATGACAACGTTGGCCTACCAGTCCGGGTAATCGACCTCCCGTATGAAGTTGGCCGCCAGCAACTTTTGCACCTCCTCGTCTATGACAGACTGCCAGGCGGGTGCAAAGCTTCTCTTATTTTGTCGCACAGGCCGATGCTGAGGGTTGACGGCCAGGTGGTGTTCAATGACATCCATAGGAATCCCGGGCATCTCAGAGGCCGACCATGCGAAGACATCTAGATTCTTCCTTAGAAATTCGATCAACTCTTCCCTTTGTTCCTCGGGCAGCAAGGAGCCAACCTGGAACGTCTTCTCTGGCTGATCGTCCGCAATCGGGATCTGTAGAAGTTCTTCCGTGGGTTCTCCTCTATTGGAGAGAGATTCTGGGGAACATCCACCATGTTCACCTGTGCGGTCTTCAAGGCCCGCTGGCTGTTCTTCAGCTCGGTGGCGTACCACCTTCGTGAAGTGTCTTGATCTGTTCGGCACTCTCCGACTCCATCCTCGGTCGGGAACTTCATCACCAGTTTGTAGGAGGACATGCTCGTCTTCAGCTTGTTCAGCGAAGGACGACCGAGGATGACGTTGTGCGCGGATGGCCGATCGACCACCATGAATTCGACCATTACCCGCCGCTGTTTGGGCTTCTGGCCGAGGATGATAGGCAATTGGATGCCCCCCTTAACCGTAACTGGGTCTCCGGAGAAGCTGATGAGGTCGAAAGTGATGGGTTGGAGCTGGTCGTCCGTCAACTGCATCCTCCGGTAGGCATGGTAAAATATAATGTCCACCGAGCTCCCGATGTCTACCAGGCACTTTGCAACATCGCAGTGTCCGATCCCGGTCGTGAAGACAAGGGCATCCTCATGGGGGACCGCGACGTTGACAAGATCTTCGTCGCTGAAGGTGATGACTTCTCCAGTTCGAGCTCTCTTCGACGGCCACTCTGTCTTGGCTACCAGACGCGAGTAGGCTTTTGCCGACCTGTTGGAGGTGTTCTCGGCGGCAGGTCCTCCTATGATTGTGAGGACTGATTTGCCCTCGGCTTGGGGCCCTTGGTGATGGTATAGACCCCATTGTCACCAGGGATGCGCAAACCCATTGCTGTGCGCGGTCGGTCCTCTGGGAGAGGACTGCCGACAAACATGCACTCGGCCTTTCTTCTCTTTGAAGCCGGGTGGGACTTCCTTCTTCTTCTTTTCCCCCGGCCTTCCGTTTCCGACCAGGACGGGATGGACCCGGACTGGGTATGCTGTCGGCCTCCAAGTTTTTCTTTTACCGATAATCTTTCTTTTTGTGCTCCAGAGGAGCCTTCAATCGTCCCAAACTGGATGGCGCCGACCCACTGTCTAGGGGGAGCCGACCCACCATTAGGGTCTTTGTCGTCCCTCCGAACGACGTTTTGATTATCGCCCGCGTCCGCTCGGCAGTTGTTGGGCTGCGGGTTTCTCAGAGGTGGAGGTGGTAATCCACGGTCCCTTCGAGCGGGAGCCGGTCCTCGGTCTGCATGCCGAACGAAGTTACCATAGTATCCTCGTCTGATGAGGTCCTCAATTTCCCCTTTGAGGTACTTGCACTCTTCTGTTTCATGGCCATAGTCGCGATGGAAGCGACAGAAACGGGAGTGATCCTTATTCCTCCCGTTGCCGAGTGCATTTGGAGGCGATCGAAGGTTCCGATCGTTCTTGATTACTTCGAGGATCTCCGTCATCGAAGAGTTCAGCGGAGTGTAATACTCGAACGTCTTGTAGGGGTGCCGGTAGGTCTGATCTTTACCGGACTTCTGCTTCTTTGGGTCTCCCGAGCTTGGTGCCAGGTCGGCCGTCTCGGACCTTTTCTTGTCTGCAGGCTTTGGTTCGGCCTTCAGATTGTTCACGGTGTTATTTTTCTGGGCCCTTGTCGTCTCGTCTGCGAAGGCGTACTTCTCGCATCTGGCGAGAAAGTCGTCCAGGTTCTTCGGGGGCTTTTTGGCAAGGGACCAACAAAGCTGACGGTCCGTTACACTGGCCTGCAGGCTGGACATGTGCACCGCGGGCTCGACGTCCTTGATTTCAAGCACCTCGTTATTGAAGCGCTTGATGAAGTCCCGTACGGACTCGTCCTTCTACTGTTTGACCGTTGACAGATGGTACGACGTCTTCTTGCGCACTCGGCTTGTTTAGAAGTGCGTCAAGAATTTGTTCGATAACTACTCGAACGATGTAATGCTTTTCGCAGGGAGATTGTTGAACCACGTGCGAGCGGCCCCCCTGAGCGTTGAAGGAAACATCCGGCAAATGAGGCCGTCGGTTAGAGGGTAGAATAGCGTTGTGGAGACGAATGAGTCTAAATGCTGCTTGGGGTCGGTACTCCCGTTGTAGGAATCCAAAACCGGCATCTTGAAGTTGTCAGGGGGGGTGCCCTCATAATCTCGTCCGAGAGCGCCGTTATTGCAGTATAGGCCGTTCTCTTCGGGGCCACCCTGTTTTGCTCCACCTGCTGAAGCCGAGTGGTTATCTCCAATAGACGCCGCTCGACCTCGGACTGGGGCGTGTCCGGAGGCTGAGCGCCAGAACCTGGTGTTTCTTCGTTAACTCTTTCCCGACGGAGGGCATCGAGGAAGGACCCCGGGCCTCTCACAGGAGGTGGCGCAACTGGCGCCTGGTGTTGATGTGGCGGGGGATGCCGAGCGGCGGGCCCGGCCACGCTCCGTCCAAGAGCTTGATCTCCTGCTGGGAGATTATTTGGCAAGGCGTTTGTAGGATCCGCCCTCGCCCTTGGCGGATGGGCCGCTTGCGGAGCTTCTGGTGGCGGATTCGGTGCCGGGTGGGGATTCTCTCCTCCTGCCACCGAACTGCTTACTCGAGCTCCTCTCAAGACTCTTGCGAGCTATTTGATTTGCTACTTCAACTCATCAAACTGTTGACGAGTGACGTATTGGGGAGGAGGCAGCGGTGGTGTTACCGATGGCGTGTGGCTCAGAGCTGCCGCCGACGCCAGCGGTGGTATTGGTGCTGGTTCCGGTGCGGGTGCAGGTTCTGGTACTGGTGCGGGTGCAGGCTCACGGTCCGCCCTCGTCTTGCTTTCGGTACTACCCATATGCACTGATGTCTCAGAAGGGGCGCGCGACACCCGTGCCCGAGTTCTTCTGTGAGCCATCGAAATCAGAGTTCCCACGTAGCGTCTTCAAACTCAGTCAAAAGAGAGCCCCACAGTGGGCGCCAAACTGTTACGGTTGGAAATCGCCCGTCGATCCGCGCTCTGAATGACCTGCAATCACAGAGATGAGACAAAGGAGTGGGCCCCTAAGCCCCGGGTACACTCCGATGCCTAAGTTAGATTCCCAAGGTAAACAGTCAAGAGATAGCAGAAAGATATCTCCAGTTTAAAGAGTGGGACGTTGAGAGAGTTTGAGCGTGTGAGAGGGATGAGTAATAATAGCTTGTCACTTGTGCGTGCGTAAGAGATTACCTTGAGGGGTTGCCCTCTACTTATAGATTGGGAAGAGGCATGAAGTCACCAGGACTCAGGGAAGTAGATCGCCAATAGGATTGCCATGTGTCACTCTGAGGGACACCTAGGTGGTAGACTCCGAGTAGGAGTCGGAGACCTTAGCCAAGGAAACTAGGTCGGTCAGCTCTGGGACTGACGCGTGTCAACGTGTGAGTAATGGCCGACCGGAATAGTCGGTGTCGTATCAGACTGAGAGAAGGACTCCCCGGAGGTAGCATAATCACAATGGGACTCTGGCTTCCGACTGAGAATCGTAGCCGAGTAGGACTATAACTCCGAGCACTACCCAAGAGGCCAGGCGCACGAGAGGCCGTATGCATGACAGGCCGAATACATGATGCCGAGTGCGAGACACTCCGAGCGGTCAGGCTCCGAAGGCGCAACTTGCCACGTGTAAGATTTTAAATGGAGGGGATTTTTCCCTCCTAACAGGTATTATTCTGACAAACTGAGTTTCAAACACTACACTCAAGCTCAACCGCATCTTCCAGAAACCGGGATCCAAATGCGATTGAGGAAGAGAGTAGCATAAACCTAAGAAGAAGGAGTTGGGTCTTCAACTCAGATTGTCCGAAGATTAAACCTTGGTTGCTAACACATGAGATGATCGTAACGTAAAAGGTGGAAAACAGAAGAAGAATGAACAAGAAGACGGAAGAAGAAGAACGAAGAAGAAAAGGAAAAAAAAGGACTTGACGAAAGAAGAAGTAGAAGAAGAGTAAAGAAGATGAAGAAGTGCGCCAGCGCACTTCTAAAGTGCGCCAGCGCCTTTCAGAAGTGCGCCGGCGCACCATTCCTTTCCTTTTTTTTCTTTTTTTTTTGTGGTAAATTTCTTCATATACTTCTTTCTTTTTCGTTTTTCTTCTTCTTCTTCTTCTTCTTTCTTCTTCTTTCAACTACATTCTTCATCTTCCTCTTTTTCTTCTTCATTCTTTTTCTTTGTTCTTCATGCTTCTTCTGCATTCTTCTTCTTCATTCTTCTTCTTCTTTGTTCTTCATTTTCATTATTCTTCTTATTCTTCCTTTTCTTTTTCTTCTTCATCTCATTTCTTCGTTATTTTTCTTCTTTCTCTTCCTCTTTCTTTCTCATTCTTCTTCTTCTTCATTTTCATTCTTTTTCTTTCCTCCTCACTTCCTCATCTTCTTTTTCCTCAGTCTGATTCATTCATTCTTCTTCTTCTTTTTCATTCAAAGAGCATCAGCACATTTTGCACCATTTTATGACAATATGGTTCACGATCATCTCACGCAGTTACCATCATATGGTATTATTCTGACAAACTGAGTTTCAAACACTACACTCAAGCTCAACCGCATCTTCTAGAAACCGAGGGATCCAAATGCGATTGAGGAAGAGAATAGCATAAACCTAAGAAGAAGGAGTTGGGTCTTCAACTCAGATTGTCCGAAGATTAAACCTTGGTTGCTAACACATGAGACGATCGTAACGTAAAAGGTGGAAAACAGAAGAAGAATGAACAAGAAGACGGAAGAAGAAGAACGAAGAAAAAAAGGAAAAAAAAGGACTTGACGAAAGAAGAAGTAGAAGAAGAGTAAAGAAGACTTCTGAAGTGCGCCCGCGCCTTACAAAAGTGCGCCCACGCCTTACAGAAGTGCGCCAGCGCCTTCCAGAAGTGCGCCAGAAGTGCGGCAGCGCCTTTCAGAAGTGCGCCGGCGCCCTTTAGAAGTGCGCCAGCGCACTTCCTTTTTTTTTTCTTTTTTTTTGTGGTAAATTTCTTCATATACTTATTTCTTTTTCGTTTTTCTTCTTCTTCTTCTTATTCTTTCTTCTTCTTTCAACTACATTCTTCATCTTCCTCTTTTTCTTTTTCATTCTTTTTCTTTGTTCTTCATGCTTCTTCTGCATTCTTCTTCTTCATTCTTCTTATTCTTTGTTCTTCATTTTCATTCTTCTTCTTATTCTTTCTTTTCTTTTTCTTCTTCATCTCATTTCTTCGTTATTTTTCTTCTTTCTCTTCCTCTTTCTTTCTCATTCTTCTTCTTCTTCATTTTCATTCTTTTTCTTTCCTCCTCACTTCCTCATCTTCTTTTTCCTCAGTCTGATTCATTCATTCTTCTTCTTCTTTTTCATTCAAAGAGCATCAGCACATTTTGCACCATTTTATGACAATATGGCTCACGATCATCTCACGCAGTTACCATCATATGGTATTATTCTGACCAACTGAGTTTCAAACACTACACTCAAGCTCAACCGCATCTTCTAGAAACCGAGGGATCCAAATGCGATTGAGGAAGAGAGTAGCATAAACCTAAGAAGAAGGAGTTGGGTCTTCAACTCAGATTGTCCGAAGATTAAACCTTGGTTGCTAACACATGAGATGATCTTAACGTAAAAGGTGGAAAACAGAAGAAGAATGAACAAGAAGACGGAAGAAGAAGAATGAAGAAGAAAAGGAAAAAAAGGACTTGACGAAAGAAGAAGTAGAAGAAGAGTAAAGAAGATGAAGAAGTGCGCCAGCGCACTTCTAAAGTGCGCCAGCGCCTTTCATAAGTGCGCCGGCGCCCTTCAGAAGTGCGCCAGCGCACTTCCTTTTTTTTTTTCTTTTTTTGTGGTATATTTCTTCATATATTTCTTTCTTTTTCATTTTTCTTCTTCTTCTTCTTCTTCTTTCTTCTTCTTTCAACTACATTCTTCATCTTCCTCTTTTTCTTCTTCATTCTTTTTCTTTGTTCTTCATGCTTCTTCTGCATTCTTCTTCTTCATTCTCGTTCTTCTTTGCTCTTCATTTTCATTCTTCTTCTTGTTCTTCCTTTTCTTTTCTTTCATCTCTTTTCTTTGTTATTTTTCTTCTTTCTCTTCCTCTTTCTTTCTCATTCTTCTTCTTCTTCATTTTCATTCTTTTTCTTTCCTCCTCACTTCCTCATCTTCTTTTACTTCAGTCTGATTCATTCATTCTTCTTCTTCTTTTTCATTGAAAGAGCATCAGCACATTTTGCACCATTTTATGACAATATGGTTCACGATCATCTCACGCAGTTACCATCATATGGTATTATTCTGACAAACTGAGTTTCAAACACTACACTCAAGCTCAACCGCATCTTCTAGAAACCGAGGGATCCAATTGCGATTGAGGAAGAGAGTAGCATAAACCTAAGAAGAAGGAGTTGGGTCTTCAACTCAGATTGTCCGAAGATTAAACCATGGTTGCTAACACATGAGATGATCGTAACGTAAAAGGTGGAAAACAGAAGAAGAATGAATAAGAAGACGAAAGAAGAAGAACGAAGAAGAAAAGGAAAAAAAAGGACTTGATGAAAGAAGAAGTAGAAGAAGAGTAAAGATGGAAGCTTGCGCCGGCACCTTCCTTTTTTGTGTGTGCACTTCCTTTTTTTTGTGGTAAATTTCTTCATGTATTTCTTTCTTTTTCATTTTTCTTCTTCTTCTTCTTCTTTCAACTACATTCTTCATCTTCCTCTTTTTCTTCTTCATTTTTTTTCTTTGTTCTTCATGCTTCTTCTGCATTCTTCTTCTTCATTCTTCTTCTTCTTTGTTCTTCATTTTCATTCTTCTTCTTATTCTTCCTTTTGTTTTTCTTCATCTCTTTTCTTCGTTATTTTTCTTCTCTCTCTTCCACTTTCTTTCTCATTCTTCTTCTTCATTTTCATTCTTTTCCTTTCCTCCTCACTTCCTCATCTTCTTTTTCCTCAGTCTGATTCATTCATTCATTCTTCTTCTTTTTCATTCAAAGAGCATCAGCACATTTTGCACCATTTTATGACAATATGGTTCACGATCATCTCACGCAGTTACCATCATATGGTATTATTCCGACAAACTGAGTTTCAAACACTACACTCAAGCTCAACCGCATCTTCTAGAAATCGAGGGATCCAAATGCGATTGAGGAAGAGAGTAGCATAAACCTAAGAAGAAGGAGTTGGGTCTTCAACTCAGATTGTCCGAAGAATAAACCTTGGTTGCTAACACATGAGATGATCGTAATGTAAAAGGTGGAAAACAGAAGAAGAATGAACAAGAAGACGGAAGAAGAAGAACGAAGAAGAAAAGGAAAAAAAAAGGACTTGACGAAAGAAGAAGTAGAAGAAGAGTAAAGAAGATGAAGAAGTGCGCCAGCGCACTTCCTTTTTTTTTTTTCTTTTTTTTTGTGGTAAATTTCTTCATATACTTCTTTCTTTTTTCGTTTTTCTTCTTCTTCTTCTTCTTTCTTCTTCTCTCCACTACATTCTTCATCTTCCTCTTTTTCTTCTTCATTCTTTTTCTTTGTTCTTCATGCTTCTTCTGGATTCTTCTTCTTCTTTGTTCTTCATTTTCATTCTTCTTCTTATTCTTCCTTTTCTTTTTCTTCATCTCTTTTCTTCGTTATTTTTCTTCTTTCTCTTCCTCTTTCTTTCTCATTCTTCTTCTTCTTCATTTTCATTCTTTTTCTTTCCTCCTCACTTCCGCATCTTGTTTTTCCTCAGTCTGATTCATTCATTCTTCTTCTTCTTTTTCATTCAAAGAGCATCAACACATTTTGCACCATTTTATGACAATATGATTCACGATCATCTCATGCAGTTACCATCATATGGTATTATTCCGATAAACTGAGTTTCAAACACTACACTCAAGCTCAACCACATCTTCTAGAAACCGAGGGATACAAATGCGATTGAGGAAGAGAGTAGCATAAACCTAAGAAGAAAGAGTTGGGTCTTCAACTCATTCTTCATTCTTTTTCTTTGTTCTTCATGCTTCTTCTGCATTCTTCTTCTTCATTCTTCTTCTTCTTTGTTCTTCATTTTCATTCTTCTTCTTATTCTTCCTTTTATTTTTCTTCTTCATCTCTTTTCTTCGTTAATTTTCGTCTTTCTCTTCCTCTTTCTTTCTCATTCTTCTTCTTCTTCTTCATTTTCATTCTTTTTCTTTCCTCCTCACTTCCTCGTCTTCTTTTTCCTCAGTCTGATTCATTCATTCTTCTTCTTCTTTTTCATTCAAAGAGCATCGACACATTTTGCACCATTTTATGACAATATGGTTCACGATCATCTCACGCAGTTACCATTATATGGTATTATTCCGACAAACTGAGTTTCAAACACTACACTCAAGCTCAACCGCTTCTTCTTGAAACCGAGGGATCCAAATGCGATTGAGGAAGAGAGTAGCATAAACCTAAGAAGAAGGAGTTGGGTCTTCAACTTAGATTGTCCGAAGATTAAACCTTGGTTGCTAACACATGAGATGATCGTAACGTAAAAGATGGAAAACAGAAGAAGAATGAACAAGAAGACGGAAGAAGGAGAACGAAGAAGAAAAGGAAAAAAAAGGACTTGACGAAAGAAGAAGTAGAAGAAGAGTAAAGAAGATGAAGAAGTGCGCCGGCACCCTTCAGAAGTGCGCCTGCGCACTTCCTTTTTTTTTTTTTTTTTTTTGTGGTAAATTTCTTCATATACTTCTTTCTTTTTCGTTTTTCTTCTTCTTCTTCTTCTTCTTCTTTCTTCTTCTTTCAACTACATTCTTCATCTTCCTCTTTTTCTTCTTCATTCTTTTTACTTTGCTTATGCTTCTTCTTCATTCTTCTTCTTCTTTGTTCTTCATTTTCATTCTTCTTCTTATTCTTCCTTTTCTTTTTCTTCTTCATCTCTTTTCTTTGTTATTTTTCTTCTTTCTCTTCCTCTTTCTTTCTCATTCTTCTTCTTCTTCATTTTCATTCTTTTTCTTTCCTCCTCACTTCCTCATCTTCTTTTTCCTCAGTCTGATTCATTCATTCTTCTTCTTCTTTTTCATTCAAAGAGCATCAACACATTTTGCACCATTTTATGACAATATGGTTCACGATCATCTCACGCAGTTACCATCATATGGTATTATTCTGACAAACTGAGTTTCAAACAGTACACTCGAGCTCAACCGCATCTTCTAGAAATCGAGGGATCCAAATGTGATTGAGGAAGAGAGTAGCATAAACCTAAGAAGAAGGAGTTGGGTATTCAACTCAGATTGTCCGAAGATTAAACCTTGGTTGCTAACACATGAGATCATCGTAACGTAAAAGGTGGAAAACAGAAGAAGAATGAACAAGAAGACGGAAGAAGAAGAACGAAGAAGAAAAGGAAAAAAAGGACTTGACGAAAGAAGAAGTAGAAGAAGAGTAAAGAAGATGAAGAAGTGCGCCAGCGCACTTCTAAAGTGCGCCAGCGCACTTCTAAAGTGCGCCAGCGCCTTTCAAAAGTGCGCCAGCGCACTTCCTTTTTTTTTGTGGTGAATTTCTTTATGTACTTCTTTATTTTTCATTTTTCTTCTTCTTCTTCTTCTTCTTTCAACTACATTTTTCATCTTCCTCTTTTTCTTCTTCATTCTTTTTCTTTGTTCTTCATGCTTCTTCTGCATTCTTCTTCTTCATTCTTCTTCTTCTTTGTTCTTCATTTTCATTCTTCTTCTTATTCTTCCTTTTATTTTTCTTCTTCATCCCCTTTCTCCGTTAATTTTCATCTTTCTCTTCCTCTTTCTTTCTCATTCTTCTTCTTCTTCTTCATTTTCATTCTTTTTCTTTCCTCCTCACTTCCTCGTCTTCTTTTTCCTCAGTCTGATTCATTCATTCTTCTTCTTCTTTTTCATTCAAAGAGCATCGGCACATTTTGCACCATTTTATGACAATATGGTTCACGATCATCTCACGCAGTTACCATCATATGGTATTATTCTGAAAAACTGAGTTTCAAACACCACACTCAAGCTCAACCGCATCTTCTAGAAACCGAGGGATCCAAATGCGATTGAGGAAGAGAGTAGCCTAAACCTAAGAAGAAGGAGTTGGGTCTTCAACTCAGATTGTTCGACGATTAAACCTTGGTTGCTAACACATGAGATGATCATAACGTAAATGGTGGAAAACAGAAGAAGAATGATCAAGAAGACGGAAGAAGAAGAACGAAGAAGAAAAGGAAAAAAAAAGGACTTGATGAAAGAAGAAGTAGAAGAAGAGTAAAGAAGATGAAGAAGTGCGCCAGCGACTTTCAATCTTCCTCCTTTTCTTCTTCATTCTTCTTCTTCTTTCTTCTTATTCTTTGTTCTTCATTTTCATTCTTCTTCTTAATCTTCCTTTCCATTTTCTTCAACTCTTTTCTTCGTTATTTCTCTTCTTTCTCTTCCTCTTTCTTTCTCATTCTTCTTCTTCTTCATTTTCATTCTTTTTCTTTCCTCCTCACTTCCTCATCTTCTTTTTCCTCAGTCTGATTCATTCATTCATTCTTCTTCTTTTTCATTCAAAGAGCATCGGCACATTTTGCACCATTTTATGACAATATGGTTCACGATCATCTCACGCAGTTACCATCATATGGTATTATTCTGACAAACTGAGTTTCAAACACTACACTCAAGCTCAACCGCATCTTCTAGAAACCGAGGGATCCAAATGCGATTGAGGAAGAGAGTAGCATAAACCTAAGAAGAAGGAGTTGGGTCTTCAACTCAGATTGTCCGAAGATTAAACCTTGGTTGCTAACACATGAGATGAACGTAACGTAAAAGGTGGAAAACAGAATAAGAATGAACAAGAAGACGGAAGAAGAAGAACGAAGAAGAAATAGAAAAAAAAAAGGACTTAACGAAAGAAGTAGAAGAAGAGTAAAGAAGATGAAGAAGTGCACCAGCGCACTTCTAAAGTGCGCCAGCGCCTTTCAGAAGTGCGCCAGCGCACTTCTAAAGTGCGCCAGCGCCTTTCAGAAGTGCGGCGGCGCCCTTCAGAAGTGCGCCAGCGCATTTCCTTTTTTTTTTTTTTTTTTTTTGTGGTAAATTTCTTCATACACTTCTTTCTTTTTTGTTTTTCTTCTTCTTCTTCTTCTTTCTTCTTCTTTCAACTACATTCTTCATTTTCCTCTTTTTCTTCTTCATTCTTTTTCTTTGTTCTTCACGCTTCTTCTGCATTCTTCTTCTTCATTCTTCTTCTTCTTTGTTCTTTATTTTCATTCTTCTTCTTATTCTTCCTTTTCTTTTTCTTCATCTCTTTTCTTCGTTATTTTTCTTCTTTCTCTTCCTCTTCCTTTCTCATTCTTCATCTTCTTCATTTTCATTCTTTTTCTTTCCTCCTCACTTCCTCATCTTCTTTTTCCTGAGTCTGATTCATTCATTCTTCTTCTTCTTTTTCATTCAAAGAGCATCAGCACATTTTGCACCATTTTATGACAATATGGTTCACGATCATCTCACGCCATCATATGGTATTATTCTGACAAACTGAGTTTCAAACACTACACTCAAGCTCCACCGCATCTTCTAGAAACCGGGGGATCCAAATGGGATTGAGGAAGAGAGTAGCTTAAACCTAAGAAGAAGGAGTTGGGTCTTCAACTCAGATTGTCCGAAGATTAAACCTTGGTTGCTAACACATGAGATGATCGTAACGTAAAAGGTGGAAAACAGAAGAGGAATGACCAAGAAGACAGAAGAAGAAGAACGAAGAAGAAAAGGAAAAAAAAAGGACTTGACGAAAGAAGAAGTAGAAGAAGAGTAAAGAATATGAAGAACTTCGTCAATCTTGATATGGATGGGACTATGATCAGATATACCTGCATCTAAAAAGCTAGCCTCCGAATACTGAAATTGTGATATCCATAGAGTATTCACCAGGACCCTATCGAGCTTGCTACATATTCTCTTGCTTCTTATTTGATTGTTGGACCAGGTAAAAGCTTGACCGGACCATTTCAGGTCATTGATATCACATTGAGTAAGGCAGTCATTGAATGCATCTAATTGTTGCTGAGTCACAGGGATTCCACCAAATTTTTCATCATTCCTCCTAACCACATTAAAATCTCCAACTACTGTCCAAGGCATGTTCACGGAAGTACTTATATCAATCATGGACTGCCAAAGCTTTGTTCGAACAGATTAATCATTTGATCCATAGATAGCAGATAGATAAAACAAATTATTTGTGCTAAGGTGTTTGACCTGACAATGAATTACCTGAGGGTCGGCTTGGAGCTTCTCAATGTGATAACGAGATGGGTCCCACCAAACGATGATCCTAGGAGTATCCTCTCCAGCATCGTAAAATATGAAGTCCCAGGTATTCATCATTGATTTCAGATGAAAGCTGATCTTCATTTTCTTTATTTTTGGTTCAGAAAGACAGCAGATTCCAGATTTGAGTTTCTTTAATAAACTCTTCACACTCCTTTTCTTGGCCAGGCTATTTAAGCCTCTGATATTCCATGAAAGACAATTCATTAATATGGAAGGTTGTGGGGAAGGTCCAGATCATCTCCCATCTTCTCATCCCAGATTGATTTCAAATTTCTTTCGGATTGTGTCATTAGCTGTGCAGCATCTTCCTCATCACTTTGGGAAGAATCGAGATTACAATGACAATTCTCCAACATCAAGACCTTTCTGTTGAGGTTTCTATTTAGGATCAAGGGGGTAGAAGGCTTTCCATGGGAGTATAAATAGTCATCGATGGAGGAGAGAGGAGGGACTCCGGGGGCCGAATTTGCTGACAGGAAAGGCATTGGGGCTGGGATTAGAGTACTGCCACGGGGAGGGGAGGATGGGGGCCCGGGCCTAAGGGAGGGCTCAAGACCAGGCAAGGAAGAAGTAGAGTTATGGTTTAGAGGTAGATTTAAGGCAGGGATTTCCAGCAACTGATTTGCATCCGCAGGACTTTCAGATGAGGGAGGAGAGTCACTACGATTGGATATATGTTTTTTGGGATGGGGAGTGTGTCCAACTGATGAGGGGAGGGGATCTGGCGATGTGTAAGAG
>JAMYWD010000451.1:0-25000 GCA_028583415.1 Protea cynaroides | reverse complement strand
AATCTGATATTTTTTACTCAGACCATGGAGGGTCGCACCTAGGGTCATTGGCAGATCCGACCCTAGCATCGACCCTCAGTGTTCGGGAAGTTCAGATTAGGGGGAGGGTCGCACCCAGGGTCGATCATGACTCCGACCCTACCTCCGACCCTCAGTTAACAGAATGGTTTAAAAAATTAGAATAAATTATAATTAAATTTTATCAACTTTGTTAGGTTTTCTAACAATATAATAACATTATAAAGGTGATTTTAAAGCGTGGAAGAGGATCTATTAACAAGCTAAGGTGAGGGAACAAGACCTAAACTAACTGGTTAAGAATAAACTGTTTTATTTCTTGAGTCCAATGCCATATTAATTCTATGTGTGTATGCTTGTATGTGCATTTAACATGTCATCCAATATTTATATTATTTGTTCATGCATATTTATTTTATTGTTTATAACATGATGATGATGATGATGATAGGAATAAGCATGTGAATGTTTGTGTTTGGCTAGTGTATATGGTGCGGGTAGGGATGGTATCAACCGGTACAGCCATGACCGTTCTTCATGGGGTGTATATTGTGCCATGGTCTATTCAAGTCATGTCTACTAAGCAAGTGTTAGTGTGCTTGATGTGAGGGGAGCATCAGGGGGGGACGTGGCATTGTGGTTCAGCCTGGTCACCAGACCCTAGCTCTATCTCTATGGATGTACTGAGGGATGCTGGGGTGAGGACTTGGATACATTATTTGGCATTAGGGTTGGTTAGTTGCGAGCCCAGTTTGCAAGCCCTCGCCAACAGGGGCTTACGTGTTGGTATGGGCAACCGGTACAGCCATGCTGTTTTCATGGGGTGTATATTGTCCATGGTGGGTGCATGTGGGGCGACAGTGCCATTTTCATTGGGCGTTTCCACACACTCGTGTATAGAGGTGCGGCGGCCACCTATCCTTTCTATAGCACATTACAAACTTTAAACTAGACCAAAGATATGAATTGATTGCATGCATATGTATTGTTGCATTGTTTTGTTTGCTCACTGAGCCGTGATGTGTGCTCACCCTTTCGAATTCGAATACTTTTAGTTGATGATGCAGGTACCACCATTGAAGATTACATGAACGCTCCTGGGAACGGGCATGTGGCGACAATGGAAGCTGAAGACATAGTGGATACGCATGACTCCTCTTGCGAGTGCAACTCATGCGTATTCGATTAGATTTTGTTTTATTTATTTGGATTTAGTAAAGACTTGTATTCGATATTTTATTTATGTCTCGGTTGAAACAACATAATTAGATATTTTATTTATGAGTATCACAGTTAGAATTTCTCTGTTCATTATCTGTAAGACTTCCACTATTTATTTTATTACCTCTGATTAATGTGGAATGTGTTTTAGTTTTTCATATGTGGGATAGCCTATTTTTAGATCCTGGTTGAACCGTTGGTTTATTGACGGTTCATCACACCATTCTGGTTGGTGCAGAATTGGGGTGTGACAACTTGGTATCAGAGCTTTCGTAGGCCTTACCCATGAAACCTGAATACTTCCACTAGAGTCCATGAACTGAGTTAGGATAATTAAAAACTTTAATATAAACACACAATAAACACCTGTGTTGGTTGAGACAGAACTTATGCAAGACAATAATGTACATATAAAAGGTGAAACCATAATTATACACTCAAATAGAAAGAGAAGACCAAAATTATCCTAATACACAAATAGTATAGGGTATTATCTATAGTTGGGTAGTTATCCAAGTGTACAAGGATATAGTACAGTGGCATGAAGGAAGCATCTGTACAGCAGAAAATTGGAATATCGAGTTGGTACTCACAAGATGTGAAACTCGATGTAAGACAAAGGAAAAAGGAAAATGGCTAGTAATGCCAAAACCCTGTAGAGATAAAGGAAAAGATCTCGGGCTGAATGCGACAGAGATAGGAGAACAATAGCTATACATTAAGAATAAGAGTAACTATAATGAGATGAAGCTATACCCTGGGTGACATGGAGACTCAGAGTGAAATCCACTACATGCTGATCCATTACCCACGGAGCATTAAGATGAGGTTACAACTTGACCCCACCACTATCTGGGTCGAGAACGGGTAATGAAAACTCATTTGAGTTGGTAATCAGATTAGAGCAAATAAGAGGAAGTGAACAGTCAGGCCCCTCCAGCCAACCACCTGGACTACCAATTACCTTGGTTACAGTTGTCATAAACTTGACCCAATAAAATACAAGAGCAACAACAGATGAGACCGACTATGGAAGTTGCTATGTAAATCACTATCCAAGTTGCTGATGCTATATCAACACCTCCGGGTCAAACCAAGTACGATACCAATTGGTAGCATCACTGTACCCCAATACCTGTTAGCTATAACACAGTGCCTACCACACAGCAAGTCCCAGTAATGCACACCCCAGTGCAGTAGTTTGGTGCACAACAAGCAGTGTATCAAGGTGGTTAACCTTATCAGCCACCGATGTATGGGATAGTTGCATCATGACAGAATGATCCGACAAGGATTGAAGAATGTCGTCTGAAGATTAAGCCTCAAACGTTTTCAGCAAAGGATCAAATCTATTATGGCCATATATCTAGATAGGTTTATATAGGATGCGGTGCATTATTGATTTACTCTTATGATTATAGAGGATGCACATACCAGATTTTAATTTCTCGTACATTAACAGGATACCTTCTTGATTTAACCTGTCAATTGGAGTTATAGATATTGTTTCTTTAGTATTAGTCCTGATTATACCAATCTGAACCACTATCATGATCGAAAACATGAACAGTGATATGAACTGAATGAATAGTTAAATGTTTAATCGTGTTGAGCGTACATCTTCTGATTTATACCTGATTTATTGATGTACGAAATCTTTCTCCTGATTTATACCTAATTTACTGATGTATGAAATCTTCTCCAGATTTACTCTTGTAGTGCCTTGACCAATGGCATTATATACTCGGGAAAAATGGATGATTTCCCAGGGTCGGATACTGAGGGTCGGATACCCATCGACCCCACCATCGACCCTGCATAGAAAAGATAGTATTTTTCAATGAATGATCTAAAAAATTTAAAAATACCATTGGTTAGTGTATCCAAATATGAGAATGAAGTATATATTGATCGCCTCACGTGTTCTATGACTTTTCAGACACTACACCACCAGAATAGGAAATGGCTGGGCGAAGAGGGAATAGACGCGGACGTAACCAAATCCCACCACCACCGGTAGATGAAACCAGTCATGAAATTCCTGAAGTACCAGAGAATCCAAATGTGGCACCGCCAGGAGCTAATGATCAAGAAAATCCTACAAATTTGCCAGCCCCACCTATAGATTTAGTTACAGTCGTAATGAACTTGGCACAACAACTGCAACAAATACAACAGGTGCAAACTAATATGCAAGCTGCCATAGGCGTGGTTTTTCCAGCTGAACATATGACACAGATGCCAGTAGGACAGGCAAGCACAATACCAGGGGGAAATAATGCAGTACCCCATGCACCTCAAATACCAGTCATGCAAGCTCCAGTGTAAAACCCTGAGATAGCTCAAGGTGGTTATCAGTACCAACCACCTATGTACGGGGCCTATGCTCCGTATCAGCGGGACCGCTCCAGACTGGTCGGGCATTTTCTTAAGATGAAGCCCAAAGAATTCGATGGTAAGCCAGCAGATCCTTTGTGGCCGGCATACTGGATTGACGAAATGGAAAGAAATTTTATGATGATGACCGTAAATGAGGAGGAGAAAGTGTTGTGTGCCACATTTATGCTCAAGAACGATGCACACCATTGGTGGAAGTCTACCAGGACATATCTATTAACCAAACACGCCCACTTGACCTGGGATATATACAAAGAGGCATTCTTTGAGAAATACTTCCCTAGAAGTTTTAGAGATTCTATGGAGAGGGAGTTCCTGAGTTTATATCAGGGGTAGATGACTGTCGACGCATATCAACAGCGTTATGAGGAGCTGTTTTTCTTTGCACCAGTCAGTATGCAAGAGGAGGATACGAAAACCCGAAGGTTCATCATGGGACTTAGGGGAAGCATATGCGAACATGTTTTGGGACTGGAGAAGAAAATCTACAATGAAGCTGTACAAATTCCTCGAGTGATAGAGTCGAGCCAGAAAGAAAGCTATTTTACTCAAAATAGGGGAATAAAAAGGCCAAATGAAAATTTTTACAACGGAGGGAACACCAAGGTATTCCAACCCTTCCGTACCCAGGGCTTCAATGCTGCAGCCAAAACCATTTCCGGAACCCCACGGCAACCAAAGCAAAATGGTGAGGGGATCAGATGTTTTAACTGCAACCAAGTAGGGCATGTCTCAAGAGAGTGTACTAAGCCTAGAAAACAACTACAGCAAGGAAGAGTTTACGCTGTTTCAGCCAAGGATGCTGCCGCATCGTCTGATGTGGTCACAGGTATGACCTGAACCTGTCATTTTATGTTACATTGCATGAGCATATAGACTAAATTAAAACAAATCACAGGTATTGTACCTAGTAATGGCATTCTCGCCAAAGTGCTCTTTGATTATGGAGCTACTCATCCTTTTATATTTGTGTCATTTGGAAAGAAACTAAATGTACCCCTTAAGTCTTTAGATTTCAAACTGCTTATACGATCGTCGATGGGAATTATGAAGTCAAAGGAAGGACCCAGTATAAATGCTACCTTATGTTTTGTAGCAATAGATTCAGATTTGGGAAAAGAGTAACATATAATAGGAGCTAGTGATGATTCAATCGAGCGAGAACTTATGGATGAATTATGAAACAATAGTTCGGTTGCGTTTATGGCATTAAAAATCATCTCTGAATTGGTGGATGAAGTAAAAGTAGTAATTTTGTTAGGTTTGTATATAGGAACGGTGTAAGCAGACATAGAAAAGGAAAACCAAACCCTGACTTTTGTTTTGGGAATGGAATTGCAGTATTGTGAACTATGTCAATGATTTGCCACTGACTCCCAAATCGGTTGACATGGTTGGGTGATTGTTGATCACCTTATGAAGATAGCTCAGCCCATTGCTATACGACCTCGGTAAGCTTTGGAGCGGTTAACTAAGCTATAGGTGGATAATATTTCCAGATTGAATGGTATGCATGAGAGCTTAGTGTTGGTCGAAGGCTTATGCCTTATCTCGAAGTTTTGGGAGGATCTATAGAAAATAATGGGGACAAAGTCGAAGTTTAGTACTGCACTTTACCCCAAACCGATGGATAGTCGGGGCAGATTATACAGATCCTAGGAGATATGCCCCGAGCTTGTGAATTGATTTCAAGGAGTTGGAGTTGAGAAGTTACCATGAAGTGAAGATGCTACCAAGCTATCATGTAAATGTCACCCATATAGCATGGTACGGTAGAAATGTCAAACCCCTCTAGTTTGGAGTAAAGTCGGTAAATGAAGAATTTTGAGACCTAAGGCTAATGAAGAAAATTATCGAGTGACAGACAAGATCAAAGGAAAGGGGCAGGATAGCTCAAGTTTTCAGAGAGACACCAAGACCTTGAGTTCGCCATAAGTGACAAAGTTTTCTTGAAGATATCATTTATGCGTAGTTTGAAACAATTAGACAAGAAGGGAAAGTCATAATTTATATATGTGTTGGATCTTATGAACTTTGGGGAGACGTAGAAAAGTCGCATATCAATTAGCGTTACCGCTGTCCATGTCTAGTGTGCATGATGTATTTCGTGTGTCACTGTTGAAGAAGTACATTAAAGATCCATATTAAAGGTATTGACCACAGAATCACTGGATTAGATAGAATGTTTAACTATTGAAGGGGTACCAGCCTAGTTCATTATTGGGAAGGTACAATGTTTCCAAAGCTGGGATAATTATTATGTGAAGGTAACCTGGCAAAGACAATACGTGGAGAAGAGTGTATAGGAGGACGAAGATGCAATGTGGAAATAGAATTCCCACCTATTGACTTCGAAGTAAAATAAAAATTTTGAGGACAAAATTTATTTTAAGGATGGGGGAGTTGTAAGATTCGTTTAAATTTTGAGGACAAAATTCATTTAAGGATGGGGGAGTTGTAAGATCCGTACTTTCAAATTTCGAGGACGAAATTTCTTTTAAGGGTGGTGGAGTTGTAAGACCCGCACGCCATGAATCCGGCCTAACCTTACATTTCGTGTCGGGACCCGTCTACATATCATGGTCGAGCCAAGTGGACCAAGTGTGTGAAGAAACCCAAGACCCAATATGAAAATTTACCCAAAAACAGTCAAAATGAGGGTAGGGTCGCATGTTTTAATAGGCAGGTCCGACCCTCCCATCGACCCTCACCATCGACCCTCGGCATTCGGGAAAAACAACACGAACCGAAAATTGAGAAACCTTCCTAAATTTTGATTGGAACCTTTCCTAAACTCAATGGGACATATTTTGGGAGGTTTTACACTATAAATAGGACGTCCCTAAGCCTCTTTCACTCCTTTTAAAACCCTAATTGGATTGAGAGAAAGAGAAGAGAAGGAAGAGAAGAAGAGAAGGAAAACTTGAAGAAAAGGCTAAGGAAGAAGAGGAAATTCAGAGGAACTCTGAATCTCAGCAAAACTAAGGTATGGATACATTCCCTATGATTTATTTAAGACTTTAGAATGGTTTATGAAGAGGATATGACTTAGAAGAAACCCAAATCATCCATCCATGGTTAGGTTTTCATGGAAAACCATGGAGGAGATCATTAAAACCATGTAGGTGAATAAAGTATAGTTCTAAACCATAGAACATGTATAGAATGGATTGTGGAAGTAAGCCATTGGACCCAACCATGAAAGAGAGAATGAAATCTGATATTTTTGACTCAAACCATGGAGGGTCGCACCTAGGGTCGATGGCAGATCCGACCCTAGCATCGACCCTCAGTGTTCGGGAACTTCAGATTAGGGGGAGGGTTGCACCCAGGGTCGATCATGACTCCGACCCTACCTCCAACCCTCAGTTAACAGAATGGTTTTAAAAATTAAAATATATTCTAATTAAATTTTATCGACTTTGTTAGGTCTTCTAACAATATAATAACATTATAAAGGTGATTTTAAAGCATGGAAGAGGATCTATTAACAAGCTAAGGTGAGGGAACAAGACCTAAACTAACTGGTTAAGAATAAACTGTTTTATTTCTTGAGTCCAATGCCATATTGATTCTATGCGTGTATGCTTGTATGTGCATTTAACATGTCATCTAATATTTATATTATTTGTTCATGCATATTTATTTTATTGTTTATAACATGACGATGATGACGATAGGAATAAGCATGTGAATGTTTGTGTTTGGCTAGTGTATATGGTGCGGGTAGGGATGGTATCAACCGGTACAGCCATGACCTTTCTTCATGGGGTGTATATTGTGCCATGGTCTATTCAAGTCATGTCCAATAAGCAAGTGTTAGTGTGCTTGATGCGAGGGGAGCATCAAGGGGAGGATGTGGCATTGTGGTTCAGCCTGGTCACCAGACTCTAGCTCTATCTCTACTCAAGTCTTGTCCACTAACATCGTCGTATCGCCATTACCTTAGCGAAACTAATATGTCGTAGGGCATCAGGGGGGAGACGTGGCATTGTGGTTCAGCCTGGTCACCAGACCTTAGCTCTATCTCTATGGATGTATTGAGGGATGCTGGGGTGAGGCCTTGGACACATTATTTGGCATTAGGGTTGGTTAGTTGCGAGTCCAGTTTGCAAGCCCTCGCCAACAGGGGCTTACGTGTTGGTATGGGCAACCGGTACAGCCATGCCATTTTCATGGGGTGTATATTGTCCATGGTGGGTGCATGTGGGGCGACAGTGTCGTTTTCATTGGGCGTTTCCACACACTCGTGTATAGAGGTGCGGCGGCCACCTATCCTTTCTATAGCACATTGCAAACTTTAAACCAGACCAAAGATATGAATTGATTGCATGCGTATGTATTGTTGCATTATTTTGTTTGCTCACTGAGCCGTGATGTGTGCTCACCCTTTCGAATTCGAATACTTTTAGTTGATGATGCAGGTACCACCGTTGAAGATTACATGAACTCTCCAGTGTACGGGCATGTGGCGACAATGGAAGCTGAAGACATAGTGGATATGCATGACTCCTCTTGCGAGTGCAACTCATGCGTATTCGATTAGATTTTGTTTTATTTATTTGGTTTTAGTAAAGACATGTATTCGATATTTAATTTATGTCTCGGTTGAAACAACATAATTAGATATTTTATTTATGAGTATCACAGTTAGAATTTCTCAGTTCATTATCTGTAAGACTTTCGCTATTTATTTTATTACCTCTGATTAATGTGGAATGTGTTTTGGTTTATCATATGTGGGATAGCCTATTTTGAGATCCTGGTTGAACCGTTGGTTTATTGACGGTTCATCACACTATTCTGGTTGGTGTAGAATTGGGGTGTGACATACCCCTCCCGACAACGAAACAAGCACAAGTAAAATACAAATTGGAATCCGATCCGATCAGACCCTATACATACCTAGTGAACATCTATGTTCCATTTGGCATAAATGAACCTCTCTACATGATTTGCTGTTTTATTGAACATTGAAGCGGAAATTTTGTCTTCAACCTCCTTAATGATCTCCTTAGCAACCACTTCTTTTGACTTTGAAATTCTTGAAAAATTCTTGTGTTGCGCTCCCTCCATATGTGATATATCATAGCATTGAAAGTAATTTTTGGAATGGACGATACACTGTTGCTCTTAGAATTGATGGAGGCTATCTTTGCTGCTTCAATTAAACACGTAGAAGGGCACGAGCACCTCTGTCTGTACTTGGAGATGCATTTCTCCATATAGATTGTGAGAAGTCGCAATAAAAAAAAAGGTGCCTAATATAATCACTACCATTCTCACTTAGGCAGCACATAGCAGGGATTGAAATGTTCCGGATCTGAAGCTGATCTACAGTGGGAAGGGCATCCAGACAAGCCCTCCAAGTGAAAAAGGAATGTCTCAGAATGTTAGAGGGGTACCATATTTCCCTATGCCATGTTACTCTAGGACTGTGCAACCTCACTGCCTTCCATCCTTCCTTGACGGAGAATTCGGTTCGGGTACCATTTTCCTTTACCCAACGAATTCTATCCAAAGTATTAGACGGATGCCAAAGCAAGTTATTCATATCATCCCAAACACTCCTGAAACTTTGTATATCATTATGAGGGCAAGCCTTCCAATTTGTCCCCTCCCAGTAATCACTGACCATAGCCATCTTGATCTCTCCATTTACAAAATTCAAGGCATTCGGAATTTTATTCCAAATGGGTTCTCCTTCCATCCATGGGTCTAGCTAGAAGTATGTTGATTCACCTGAGCCCATATAGTACTCCACTTTTGGCCTTAATAAATCCCTATGCCTAAGAAGGCTTCTCCAAATCCAAGAGTAGTTCTTTGAAATCTTGACTGTCCACACTGAGTCCTTCTTTAGAAAAATTTTCCGTGCCCATTGGACCCATAAAGATTTTTTGTTGGATATAAGATTCCAAAGCTGCTTCATAGCTCCTGCTTTACACATGTCTTGAACTCTTCTTATACCCAGCCCCCCTTCTTCTTTAGTGAGACAGATCTTGGCCCAGCTAATATGGTGAATCTTCCTTTTCAGATCCGGACCTGACCATAAAAAATTTGCGAAGAGAGATTCAATTGCATTACTCGTCTTCTTGGGAATCCCAAATATTCCAGCCCAATAGAAATAGCATCCTTGTAAAACCAAGGAAATGAGTTGGATCCACCCTACAAAAGAAAGGAATCTGAATTTCCATCCCTCTATTTTGCTTCTTATCCTATCAATGATGGCCTCACAATCTCTGCTAGATAGGCTAGTAGTACCCAAAGGGATTCCAAGATGGGATATAGGGAAGGCACCTTCTGCAAAGCCACTTAAGCAATAATCTCATTTTTGATGCCATCCTGAACACCTCCAATGAGAATAACAGAATTCCTGAAGTTGATACTTAGACCTGAAAAATTCATAAATTGTTGAAGAATCTGGAGAACACCAGTGATGGAGACTTGATCAGCTTTTGCAAAAATCATAAGATCATCTGCAAATAAGAGATGAGTAATGGATAGAGATTTGCATCTGCGGGGGATATAAAACACTCTTCTCCTATAAGCCTCATCCAACATACAAGATAATGGCTCCATAGCCAGAGCGAAGAGATATCGAGAGATTGGGTCACCCTGACGAATACCTCTTTGCCCCTTGAAGTAATCTGCAGGGCTTCCATTCACTAGAATAGAAAACATAGGGGTATGAATGCAAGCACTTATCCATCTTAGCACCAACTCAGGGAATCCCATTTTCCTTAAAACAAATTGGAGATAATTCCTGTCAAGTGTATCATAAGATTTATGCAAATCAACTTTGAGAACAACAGAAGGGGGGCATGAAGATCCTTCCATTCCTCTCACCATTTCAAGACATAATAGAATTTTATCTGTAATGCATCTATCTTTGATGAAAGCAGACTGATTAGGAGCCACCAGAGGCTGAATGATCATCTGAATTCTGTTAACCAAAAACTTTGTTATAAATTTATATAAAACATTACAAAGAGCAATGGGCCTGAAATCAGCAAAAGTATGGGGACGCTCTGATTTAGGAATCAAGCATAGGAAGGTATTATTTGCATCCCTAGGCATATAAGAGTTTGAGAAGAACCATTTAATAGCTGAAGTTACCTCTTTCCCTACAATACTCCATGAATGTTTGTAGAAGGTGGCATTGAATCCATCCGGACCTAGAGCTTTGTTGCCATCAAAGGAGAAGACAGTCTTTTTGATCTCATCATCTATAACCAGCTGCAGCATGGTTATCTTTTGAGACTCCGACAAGGATCTATTCACCATCCAATTCTGGAACTCAGAGTCTTTAAAATCACCTCCCCAATAGGAGGAGAATAAGTTTTTAAAATACTTTTCTGCCTCCTTCTTGACAAGACTAGGATCTTCTACTCTCACACCCTTTGAGTCTGAGATATTGTCATATGAATTCTTATAATGATGACATCTCAAACTTTGGTGGAAAAATTTGTTGTTCTTGTCACTAAGGTTAAGCCAGCTGATTCTCGATTTTTGTCTAAGGAATTTTTCTTCACTTTCCAAAGCTCTTGTTAGAGATAATATACTCTCTTTTTCTTTATAGGCCAAGTTATTGTCATTAGGATTAGAAGACATAAGAGATTAGACAGCTGCCAACTCCTCTTCTGCAATATGGACTGCTTCATGGAAATCTCCAACAATCTTCTTGTTCCACTCTTTCAAAACATTCTTGACATTTTTCAATCTAGCGGCAACTGCAGACAAAGGAGATATATTATATTCCTTACAGGCTTGGACAATGCTTTGTCAACAAAAGAAAGAAAATCAGGTTTATCCATCGAAGCATTAATGAACTTAAAGGGCTTGGCTCCAAAATTCTTCTCTTTTCGAAGCTGCACCAGAATTGGACTATGGTCAGATATGTAGGGATCAGGGAAATTAGCTTCTGAATTTTGGAATTGATCAATCCATTCATGGTTAACAAGAGACCGATCAAGCTTACACCATATTTTGTTTGCCCCCACTTGGTTATTGGACCATGTGAACCTATGCCCAGCCCATTTCATACCATAGAGATTACAATTGGATAGACAGTCGTTGAAAGGTGATGTATGTTGTAAATTGACCCCATTACCACCACTTTTCTCTTCGTTGCTTCTAACAATATTGAAGTCTCCAAATGCAATCCAAGGCAAAGAAACCGAATGACCAAAATTTACAAGGCTATGCCACAAGGTGACTTTGTTAATAGGATCATTACACCCATAAACTGCTGAAAAGATAAAATGGAAGTTAGAGTTTACCATATTCACCTTATAGTAGATCACTTGATTCTCAGCTAGAATTTTTTCCACTTTGTATATAGATGGATCCCACCACACAATGATTCTAGGAGGGTCCATGTCATGCTCATTAAACAGACATTCCCATCCCTGCATAATAGTAGAGAGGGAGAACTTGATATTACATTTTTTCAATTTCGACTCTGATATGCAACACATCCCTGATTTGAATTTCTTCAAAATCCTTTTTAGCAGTACCATTTAATCCTTTAATATTCCAAGAAATCATATTCATCGAAAAAATTTTAACTTCTTGGGGAGCTCCCCGAACTCATACTCTCCTCCCAGGTAGACCCTAGAGAGATTTCTTTCCTTAAATCACAATTCAGTTTTTCCATCTCCTTCATCTCCAGTCACCATCAGCCTTTCATCTCCATTTATTAAACCATCAACAACAGTTTCTTTATTCCGGAGATGATCCCCATTGAACTCCGAATCATCAAGCCCTTGATCATGCTCATCCTCTACAATGTTAGGACTACTTTTCATCATTTCATCACCACGAACCTTGGATGATAGAACATCTACATATGAAGAGGCATTAAAATGGGTTTCAGAAGGGCCCTTACGAGTAGCAGACCACATCTGACCAAATAAAGAAATGGGGAAAATGGAGCTGGATGCCAGAGGGGCTATAGGACCTAAGGTGGAATGAAGGTCACGGGCGGAAATGGAATGTTTAATGGAATGCTTAGCAGGCAAGATGAAGGAAGAGGAGACTCCTTTAGACCCTTTGGGATTGGATATTAAGGATCGTCTAGAGGGATATGGAGTGTGTCCAGCAGAGGAGGGAGGGTTGGTCAAACCCGGATGGACAGATAGGACAGTAGGAGCAGGGGGTAGGAGGGGGGGCAGTCTGGACAACTCCAGCAGCCAGGCTCTCAAATTGGTTAGGAGAGCAGATGGCAGAATCGGTACAGGCAGGCGGTTTTGAAAAATTTTTCACTAGAATGGAAATTCAACCTTTGGGAGGGGATTTGTGTGATTGAAATAGAAGGAGCTGACTTACCAGGGTTCGACACCTGTTCTTTAGGCTGAAACTGTCGCAAAGGAGGGGGGATGTTGGTCAGAATGCGGGTCGGTTTCAGCCCACCATTAGACCCTCCGGATCTCTTCTTTTTGACCCGAAATGGAGTCCATTCCTGCTCCATCTGAATACGAGATTCAGTTCTCTCATGAGAAGCATCCACAGTGCCTCTAGCCTGCCTACCATTATCAGTAACTATAGCTTCAACAAGGTCCGAAGGACCATCTCCCTCTCCAACAGTCTTCACATCATTTGATTCCATAGTTTCAGCATTGTTAGGTGTCATTTTACAGTAATTTTCCTGGTGCCCGAAAACTCCACAGGATATGCAATGAGGGGGCCTTCAATCATATTTAACTGGCTGAATAAAAATATTACCCATATCATCTTCAATATTAATAGAATCCAACATAGGAGACTCACCTGAATATTCGACACACACCCTTGCAAATACCCATCGATTTTTCAGGGTTGTGGTACTATCTGAGTAGAGAGGGACACCTAACACTGAGAAGATGGCACTTAGGGATTCTTCCCCCCACAAGTGAAGACGAAAACCTGGTAAAGTAAACTCACCCATAGCGGCACCTTCTTGAGACCAAGCACAGCTCCAGTGTGCAGACTACGTTCCCACTGCCTAAGGAACATAGGTTGACCTCCCATTTAAAAAACTCCACATTCTAGAATTCGGTCACGATCCCCGATATCAAAAAATCTGAAGGCATATCCTCCATGAATCAGTTGTAGCACCTCAACATAACCTATTAATTTCCATTGTTTAAGAAGGCTAGATTTAACAAAAGTGAAGGCTGGTTTTTTCCTAGGAAAAAACCCACTAGGGTATTGTCCAGGACCTGTAATTCTCCCGCAACAGCGCTCTCAGAACAGACTCCTACAAGTTGGTTATCTCGGATGACAGGGGGGATGAATCGGAGATGGAACTTCTTAGGAGGGCTAGGTTCATGGCTCAAAGGTTTATGCCACTGGTAAGATTCAGGGTTTTGCTGCTGGTTTAGCTTAGGTTTAAAAGAGGAATGAAGAGGAGGGAAATCCTCCTTTCCCAGGTTCAAACAAAGGTTATCCAATTTGTTCAGGAACATAGGGGGAGAATCCAGCGGGTTAGACAGGTTTAAGGGGTCATTGTTCTGGCCGGATGGCTGTTTAGGTATAGCAGACCCATCTGAATCCATGGCCACTCACCGGTCGAGGAAATGACCAAGGGGAAGATGACAGAACTAAAAAGGCTGGGGAATGATGGACCAGATTTACACCCATAAGAGCAGAAAACAAAACACAGATGAACAAGCTCAAGGAATACGAACAAATGATTCAAGGTTTCAGAGAATGGGGCTGATTCACAGGGATTGGAGTAGAAGGAAAGGATGGTAACCAGTTCTAGCAGATTGAGAGGGCTGGGAACCATGGGAGGAGCATGGGACGGGGGGGACTGGGAGGGGGAGTGAGCTGGTCTAACTGTCACCCAGGGAAACTTTCCATGTCACCGGCAGAGCTTCTCTCTCCTCATTCTTTTCTTTCTTCCGTCTTTTCTTCTTCTTACACTTCTTCTTTCTTTTTCGTTCTACGTCTACTTCTACTTCTTTCTTTTTTTTTCTTCTTCTTTCAACTACATTCTTCATCTTCTTCTTTTTCTTCTTCATTATTTTTCTTTGTTCTTCATACTTCTTCTTCATTCTTCATTCTTCTTCCTTGTTCCTCATTCTTCTTCAACATTCTTCCTCTACATTTTTCTTCTTCTTCTTCTATGTTCTTCTTTCTTCTTTTTCATCCTTTTCTTCATTCTTCTTCCATTGTCTTCTTCTACTTATTCTTCTTCTTTTTCATCATTCTTCTTCGCCATTTTCCAATCTTCATCTTCTTCAACTTTTTCTTGTACTTCGTTCTTCTTCTTTCTTTTTCTTCTTCGTTCTTCTTTCTTCTTCTTCTTCTTCTACTTCTTCATTCTTCTTCTTATTCTTCCTTTTCTTTTTCTTCTTCTGTTTTCTTCATTATTTTTCTTCTTTCTCTTCCTCTTTCTTCTTCATTCTTCTTCTTTCTTCATCTTAATTCTTCTTCTTTCCTCCTCTTCCTCATCTTCTTTTTCCTCTGTCTGATTCATTCATTCTTCTTATTCATTTTCCTTTAAAGAGCACAAGCACATTTTGCACCATTTTATGACAATTTGGTTCACGAACATGTCATGCAGTTAGCATCCATATTTTATTCTTCTGACAAACTGAGTTGCAAACGCTACACTCAAGCTCAACCGCATCTTCTAGAAACAAAGGGAATCCAAATGCGATTGAGCTAGAGGGTAGCTTAACACTAAGAAGAAGGAGTTGTGTCTTCAACTCAGATTGTCAGAAGAATAAAACTTGGATGCTAGCACATGAGATGATCGTAACCCATAGTGTCACAAAAAGGTGAAAAACAGAAAAAAATGAACATGAAGAAAAATAAGAAGATGAATGAGACGAAGAAAGAAGAAGAAGAATGAAAAAGAAGAAAGAAGAAGAAAAAGGAAAAAGAAGAAGGAAAAAAAGACATGATGAAAGAAGAAGAAAGACATGAAGAAAAAAAAAAGAAGAAGAATAAAGAAGATGAAGAAGTGTGCCAGCGCCCTTCAAAAGTGCACCCGCGCTTCTACAATTTTCCTTTTTTTTTTGTGTTAAATTTCTTTTTATACTTCTTCTTTCTTTTTCGTTCTTCTTCTACTTCTTCTTCTTCTTTCTTTTTCTTTCTTCTTCTTTCAACTACATTATTCATCTTCTTCTTTTTCTTCTTAATCCTTTTTCTTTGTTCTTCATGCTTCTTCTACATTCTTCTTCTTTATTCTTCTTCTTCTGTGTTCTTCTTTCTCAATCTTTTCTTCATTCTTCTTCTTCATTCTTCCTTCTTCTTCTTTGTTCCTCATTCTTCTTCAACACTCTTCCTCTTCATTCTTCTTCTTCTTCTTCTTCTGTGTTCTTCTTTCTTCTTTTTCATTCTTTTCTTCATTCTTCTTCATTTGTCTTCTTCTACTTATTCTTCTTCTTTTTCTTCATTCTTCTTCGCCATTTTTCAATCTTCATCTTCTTCAACTTTTTCTTCTACTTCGTTCTTCTTCTTTCTTTTTCTTCTTCTTCTTCTTCGTTCTTCTTCTTCTTCTTCTTCTTCTTCTTCATTTTTCATCTTATTCTTCCTTTTCTTTTTCTTCATCTTTTTTCTTCATTATTTTTCTTCTTTCTCATCCTCTTTCTTTTTCATTCTTCTTCTTTCTTCATCTTCATTCTTCTTCTTTCCTCCTCTTCCTCATCTTCTTTTTCCTCTGTCTGATTCATTCATTCTTCTTTTTCTTTTTCATTCAAAGAGCACGAGCACATTTTGCACCATTTTATGACAATATGGTTCACGATCATCTCATGCAGTTAGCATCCATATTTTATTCTTCTAACAAACTGAGTTGCAAACGCTACACTCAAGCTCAACCGCATCTTCTAGAAACAAAGGGAATCAAAATGCGATTGAGCCAGAGAGTAGCTTAATCCTAAGAAGAAGGAGTTGGGTCATCAACTCAGATTATCAGAAGAATAAAACTTAGATGCTAACAAATGAGATGATCCTAACCCATAGTGTCACAAGAAGGTAGAAAACAGACGAAGAATAAACAAGAAGAAAAATAAGAAGATGAATGAGACAAAGAAAGAAGAAGAAGAATGAAGAAGAAGAAAGAAGAAGAAAAGGGAAAAAGAAGACGGAAGAAGAAGAATGAAGAAGAAAAGGAAAAAAAAAAGACATGATGAAAGAAGAAGTAGAAGAAGAATAGAGAAGAAGAAGAAGATGAAGAAGACGCACTTTGTGGCGCCCAGAAGTGCCCCCCTTCCTGCGCCAACGCCCTTGTGTGCGCCAACGCACTTTTTTTTTTTTTTTTTTTGGTGGTAAATTTCTTCTTATACTTCTTACTTTTTCGTTCTTCTTCTACTTCTTCTTCTTCTTTCTTTTTCTTTCTTTTTCTTTCAACTACATTCTTCATCTTCTTCTTTTTCTTCTTCATTTTTTTCTTTGTTTTTCTTGCTTCTTCTACATTCTTCTTCTTCATTCTTCTTCTTCATTCTTCTTCTTCTGTGTTCTTGTTTTTCAATCTATTCTTCATTCTTCTTCTTTGTTCCTCATTCTTCTTCATCTTCTTCTATGTTCTTCTTGCTTCTTTTCACTCTTTTCTTCATTCTTCTTCATTCGTCTTCTTTTACTTATTCTTCTTCTTTTTCTTCATTCTTCTTCGCCATTTTTCAATCTTCATCTTCTTCGACTTTTTCTTTTCTTCGTTCTTCTTCTTTCTTTTTCTTCTTCGTTCTCTTCTTCTACTTCTTCTTCTTCATTCTTCTTCTTCTACTTCTTCTTCTTCATTCTACTTCTTATTCTTCCTTTTCTTTTTCTTCATCTTTTTTCTTCATTATTTTTCTTCTTTCTCTTCCTCTTTCTTCTTCTTCATTATTCTTCTTTCTTCATCTTCATGCCTCTTCCTTCCTCCTCTTCCTCATCTTCTTTTTCCTCTGTCTGATTCATTCATTCTTCTTCTTCTTTTTCATTCAAAGAGCACGAGCACATTTTGCACCATTTTATGATAATATGATTCACAATCATATTTTGTTCTTCTGACAAACTGAGTTGCAAACGCTACACTCAATCTCAACCGCATCTTCCAGAAACTGAGGGAATCCAAATGCGATTGAGCTAGAGAGTAGCTTAATCCTAAGAAGATGGAGTTGGGTCTTCAACTCAGATTGTCAGAAGAAAAAACTTGGATGCTAACACATAGATGATCGTAACCCATAGTGTCACAAAAAGTGAAAAACAGAAGAAGAATGAACAAGAAGAAAAATAAGAAGATGAATGAGACGAAGAAAGAAGAAGAAGAATGAAGAAGAAGAAAGAAGAAGAAAAGGAAAAAGAAGACAGAAGAAGAAGAATGAAGAAGAAAAGGAAAAAAAAGGACATGATGAAAGAAGAAGTAGAAGAAGAATACAGAAGATGAAGATGAAGATGAAGAAGTGCGCTGGAGCACTTCTACTTTTTTTTTTTTTTGTGGTAAATTTCTTACTTCTTCTTTTATTTCATTCTTCTTCTACTTCTTCTTCTTTCTTTTTCTCTGTTCTTTTTTAAACTACATTCTTCATCTTCTTCTTTTTCTTCTTCTTTCTTTTTCTTTGTTCTTCATGCTTCTTATACATTCTTCTTCTTCATTCTTCTTCTTCTGCGTTCTTCTTTCTCACTCTTTTCTTCATTCTTCTTATTCATTCTTCATTCATATTCTTTCACCCACATTCTTCTTCAACATTCTTCCTATTCATTATTCTTCTTCTTCTTCTATGTTCTTCTTTCTTCTTTTTCATTCTTTTCTTCATTCTTCTTCATTAGTCTTCTTCTACTTATTCTTCTTCTCCTTCTTTGTTTCTTCTTTGCCATTTTTCAATCATCATCTTCTTCATCTTATTCTTCTACTTTGTTCTTCTTCTTTCTTGTTCTTCTTCGTTCTTCTTCTTCTTCTTCTTCTTCTTCTTCTTCTTCTTCTTCTTCTTCATTCTTCTTCTTATTCTTCCTTTTTTTTTCTTCATCTTTTTCTTCATTATTTTTCTTCTTTCTCTTCCTCTTTCTTCTTCTTTCTTCTTCTATCTTCATCTTCATTCTTCTTCTTTCCTCCTCTTCCTCATCTTCTTTTTCCTCTGTCTGATTCATTCATTCTCCTTCTTATTTTTCATTCAAAAAGTACGAGCACATTTTGCACCATTTTATGACAATATGGTTCACGATCATCTCATGCAGTTAGCATCCATATTTTATTCTTTTGACAAACTGAATTGCAAACGCTACACTCAAGCTCAACCGCATCATCTAGTAATTGAGGGAAACCAAATGCGATTGAGGTAGAGAGTAGCTTAATCCGAAGAAGAAGGAGTTGGGTCTTCAACTCAGATTGTCAGAAGAATAAAACTTGGATGCTAACACATGAGATGATCGTAACCCATAGTGTCACAAAAAGGTGAAAAACAGAAGAAGTATGAACAAGAAGAAAAATAAGAAGATGAATGAGACGAAGAAAGAAGAAGAAGAATGAAGAAGAAGAGAGAAGAAGAAAAGGGAAAAAGAAGACAAAAGAAGAAGAATGAAGTACAAAAGGAAAAAAAGGACATGATGAAAGAAGAAGTAGAAGAAGAATAAAGAAGAAGAAGAGGATGAAGAAGTGCGCCTGCGCACTTGAGACGTGCGCCAGCGCCCTTCAGAAGTGCGCCAGCGCACTTCTACATTTTTTTTTTGTGGTAAATTTCCTCTTATAGTTCTTCTTTCATTTTCGTTCTTCTTCTTCTACTTCTTCTTCTTCTTTCTTTTTCTTTATACTTCTTTCAACTACATTCTTCATCTTTTTCTTTTTCTTCTTCATTCTTTTCTTTGTTCTTCATGCATCTTCAACATTCTTCTTCTTCATTCTTCTTCTTCTGTGTTCTTCTTTCTCAATCTTTTCTTCATTCTTCTTCTTTATTCTTCTTTCTTCTTCTTTGTTCCTCATTCTTCTTTGTTCCTCATTCTTCTTTAACATTCTTCCTCTTCATTCTTCTTCTTCTTCTTCTTCAATGTTCTTCTTTTTTTTTTCATTCTTTTTCCTCATTCTTCTTCATTCGTATTCTTCTACTTATTCTTCTTCTTTTTCTTCAGATTTCTTTGCCATTTTTCAATCATCATCTTCTTCAACTTTTTCTTCTACTTATTCTTCTTCTTTCTTTTTCTTCTTTGTTCTTCTTCTTCTTCTTCTTCTTCTTCTTCTTCTTCTTCTTCTTCTTCTTCTTCTTCTTCTTCATTCTTCTACTTATTCTTCCTTTTCTTTTTATTCATCTTTTCTCTTCATTTTATTCTTCTTTCTCTTCCTCTTTCTTCATCTTCATTTTTCTTCTTTCCTCCTCTTTCTCATCTTCTTTTTCCTCTGTCTAATTCATTCATTCTCCTTCTTCTTTTTCATTCAAAGAGCACGAGCACATTTTGCACCATTTTATGACAATATGGTTCACAATCATCTCATGCACTTTGCATCCATATTTTATTCTTCTGATAAACTGAGTTGGAAATGCTACACTCAAGCTCAACCGCATCTTCTAGAAACAGAGAGAATCCAAATGTGATTGAGCTAGAGAGTAGCTTAATCATAAGAAGAAGGAGTTGGGTCTTCAATTCAGATTGTCAGAAGAATAAAACTTCGATGCTAACACATGAGATGATCGTAATCCGTAGTGTCCAAAAAAGATGAAAAACGGAAGAAGAATGAATAAGAAGAAAAATAAGAAGATGAATGAGACGAAGAAAGAAGAAAAAGAATGGAGAAGAAGAAAGAAAAAGAATAGGTAAAAAGAAGACGGAAGAAGAAGAACAATGAAGAAAACGAAAAAAAGGACATGATGAAAGAAGAAGTAGAAGAAGAATAAAGAAGAAGAAGAAGATGAAGAAGTGCTCCTGCGCACTAGAGAAGTGCGGCAGCGCACTTCTACTTTTTTTGTTCGGGTAAATTTCCTCTTATACTTCTTATTTCTTTTTCGTTCTTCTTCTACTTCTTCTTCTTCTTTCTTTTTCTTTCTTCTTCTTTCAACTACATTCTTCATCTTCTTCTTTTTGTTCTTCATTCTTTTTCTTTGTTCTTCATGCTTCTTCTGAATTCTTCTTCTTCATTCTTCTTCTTCTGTGTTCTTCTTTCTCAATCTCTTCTTTATTCTTCTTCTTCATTCTTCATTCTTCTTCTTTGTTCCTCATTCTTCTTCAACATTCTTCCTATTCATTCTTCTTCTTCTTCTATGTTCTTCTTTCTTCTTTTTCATTCTTTTTTTTCATTCTTCTTCATTAGTCTTCTTCTACTTATTCTTCATCTCTTTCTTCGTTCTTCTTTGCCATTTTTCAATCATCATCTTCTTCATCTTTTTCTTCCTTTTTCTTTTTCTTCATCTTTTTCTTCATTATTTTTCTTTTTTCTCTTCCTCTTTCTTCTTCATTCTTCTTCTTTCTTCATCTTCATTCTTCTTCTTTCATCCTCTTGCTCATATTCTTTTTCCTCTGTTTGATTCATTCATTATCCTTCTTCTTTTTCATTCAAAGAGCACGAGCACATTTGGCACCATTTTTTGACAATATGGTTCACGATCATCTCATGCAGTTAGCATCCATATTTCATTCTTCTGACAAACTGAGTTGCAAATGCTACACTCAAGCTCAATTGCATCTTCTAGAAACAGAGGGAATCCAAATGCGATTGTGCTAGACAGTTGCTTAAACCTAAGAAGAAGGAGTTCGGTCTTCAACTCAGATTGTCAGAAGAATAAAACTTTGATGCTAACACATGAGATGATCGTAACCCATAGTGTCACAAAAAGGTTGAAAACGGAAGAAGTATGAACAAGAAGAAAAATAAGAAGATGAATGAGACGAAGAAAGAAGAAGAAGAATGAAGAAGAAGAGAGAAGAAGAATAGCGAAAAAGAAAACAAAAGAAGAAGAATGAAGAAGAAAAGGAAGAAAAGGACATGATGAAAGTAGAAGTAGAAGAAGAATAAAGAAGATGAAGAAGATGAAGAAGTGCGCCTGCGCACTTGAGACGTGCGCCAGCGCACTTCAACTTTTTTTTTTTGTGGTAAATTTTCTCTTATACTTCTTCTTTCATTTTCTTTCTTCTTCTAGTTCTTCTTCTTCTTTCTTTTTCTTTATACTTCTTTCAACCGCATTCTTCATCTTCTTCTTTTTCTTCTTCATTCTTTTCTTTGTTCTTCATGCATCTTCAACATTCTTCTTCTTCATTCTTCTTCTTCTGTGTTCTTCTTTCTCAATATTTTCTTCATTCTTCTTCTTCATTCATCGTTCCTTCTTCTTTGTTCCTCATTCTTCTTTAACATTCTTCCTCTTCATTCTTCTTCTTCTTCTTCTATGTTCTTCTTTCTTCTTTTTCATTCTTCTTCATTCGTATTCTTCTACTTATTCTTCTTCTTTTTCTTCATTCTTCTTCGTCATTTTTCAATCTTCATCTTCTTCAACTTTTTCTTCTACTTCTTTCTTCTTCTTTTTTTTCTTTTTTGTTCTTCTTCTTCTTCTTCATTCATCTTCTAATTCTTCCTTTTCTTTTTCTTTATCTTTTTTCTTCTTTTTTTTTCTCCTTTCTCTTCCTCTTTCTTCTCCATTCTTCTTCTTTCTTCATCTTCATTCTTCTTCTTTCCTCCTCTTCCTCATCTTCTTTTTCCTCTGTCTGATTCATTAATTCTTCTTCTTCTTTTTCATTCAAAGAGCACGAGCACATTTTGCACCATTTTTTGACAATATGGTTCACGATCATCTCATGCAGTTCGCATCCATATTTTATTCTTCTAACAAACAGAGTTGCAAACGCTACACTCAAGCTCAACCGCATCTTCTAGAAACAGAGGGATCCAATTGCGATTGAGCTAGAGTGTATCTTAATCCAAAGAAGGAGTTGGGTCTTCAACTCAGATTGTCAGAAGAATTAAACATGGATGCTAACACATGAGATAATCGTAACCCATAGTGTCACAAAAAGGTGGAAAACAGACGAAGAATGAACAAGAAGAAAAATAAGAAGATGAATGAGACGAAGAAAGAAGAAGAAGAATGATGAAGAAGAAAGAAGAAGAAAAGGGAAAAAGAAAACGGAAGAAGAAGAAAGAAGAAGAAAAGGAAAAAAAGACATGATGAAAGTAGAAGTAAAAGAAGAATAGAGAAGAAGAGGAAGATGATGAAGAAGTGCGCCAGCGCACTTTAGAAGTGCGCCGGCGCCCTTTAGTAGTGTGCCAGCGCACTTATATTTTTTGTTTTTTGCTTTTTTTTTTGTGGTAAATTTCGTCTTATACTTCTTCTTTCTTTCTTTTTCGTTCTTCTTCTTCTTCTTCTATCTTTTCTTTCTTCTTCTTTCAACTACATTCTTCATCCTCTTCTTTTTCTTCTTCATTTTTTTTCTTTGTTCTTCTTTTTTTTTTTTTTTTTTGGGGTAAGTAGATAATATTATTAAAACCCAAAGGGGAAGGATAACACTACAAGCCGACCATGGCTAAGCAATAAGCCGGCATGGCAATCAAGCCCAACAACACCGAAAACAAAAGAGACCTAGCTCACAATTTGGAACCCGATAGGGGGGCCCAGCCCATTACACCCAACTAATGAACATCAAAAGGGCAAATGGCCCTGCAGACAGCAACAAAACAATAAAATGGGACAAAGGGAACTAGACTAAACAAGAACGGGCTTATCAAATATCCAAATTTGTGCTTCTATTTTTTATTTCTTCAGGCTCCAATTCTTTCCATTGGTCTGATACACTAGATTCGGCGAGCTTCAAGAAGGGATCACCGTCTTTCCCATCTTCAAGCCAGGGATCAGAGATAGCTGGGGCCATCATCTTCTCGAGATCTGAAGAGGTGATAGCCCCAAACTTCTTCCGGGCACGAGGGTTTAGGTTAAATAGGTCAGTCTGCGGAGACCGAGAGAAAATGGAGGATCTTGAGGGGTATGGGGTTCGGCCAATGGATGAGGTTCTAGAAACTGACGATGCTAGTTTATGGATAGGGTTTGGGGGGTCAGGATTTGGAGTTGAAGCGGGGCTAGACTGGTCCGACGCAGCAAGACCAGATTGGTTCAGATAAGGATCAGCACCAGAAGAGAGGGTGGGGATGGCGTCATGTCTCGTCACATCACCTAGGGACTGAGAAAAAGTACTATCAGAGAGGGATGGGACACTAAGCATTTCAGAAAAGGACGTGTCCACCTCAGACTCTAAAAGCCCAAACCTATTTGATAAGGGAGGGGCAAAAAGAGCGGTAGCAGAGGATTTTAAAATTTTTTCCTGAAAAAGGGGGGTCTGAATTGACTGGCCAGCTATATCCTTAGACTGGCCAGCTATATCCTTACTGCAGGGATTAGGACCACTTGCAAGAACACCAGAATTTGACACGTTTTCAGAATACTGACTCAGGTCAGTTTTAGATAGATGGGTCTGTAGACCCTCACGGATCTGGGTCGGATCATGGATAGAGGGACCAGTCTTCCTCACTCGGATAGGGTTCCAGCCGCTTGGGAGCTTAGAACTTCGATTCTGCAACAGCCCAGCAATGGTCTTTTCTGGCTCAATTTGTGAGATCTCTTTCGCATGAGTATCAGCAGCCTTCTTCCCTATATTTTCCTGAGTCAGATCCGAAGAAGAGGAGCCTTTACAAGAGTCATGGGTATGGCCGAAAACCCCACAAGAAAGGCATTGTGGGGGTCTCCAGTCATACCTCACCAACTGCTGGAACTCGTTTCCTTCGTCATCCTCTATAGTAATGGAGTCCAGAAGAGGTTTATCTCCAACAAAATCCACGCAAACTCGGGCAAAAGCCCATCGACTTTTCATGGCTGTAGTTCTGTCTGAAAATAGCGGAATTCCCACAACAGAACAGATAGCACTCAAAGACTCTTCTCCCCAAAGATGGAGAGGGAGTCCGGGAAGGGATACCCAAAGAGGAACGTGTTTGAGTCCCATAACAGCTCCAGAGTGGAGGTTTCTCTCCCACGGTCTCAAGAACAGAGGCTGACCACCAACGTAATAAACTCCACCTTCTAGGATCATATCTCGATCTTCTAATGAGGAAAAGCGAAACGTGAATCCTCCATGGATCAGTTGCAAGACTTCAACAGAACATTGAAGTTTCCATTGTTTCAGGAGGTTTACTCTAACAAATGAAAAACCAGGTTTTTTCCAAATAAAAAAACCCACAAGCGTGGTGTCTAAGATCTGGAGTTCTCCAACAACGGCTTCGGCTGAGCATACCCCAACTACCTTAGGGCCACGGCAAACAGGAGAGATGAAACGCAGATGGAATTTTCTTTGGGGCTTAGGTGTATCAGGTTTGGGATTTTGCCATGGGTTTGCATCAGAGGTCTTTAAAGGGGGTTTTGTTGAAGGTTGTGAATGGTTTGGAAGGGGTGGGAAAGATTTAGTATACTGGTCTAAGGATTCGGGATTTGGGGTA
>JAMYWD010000450.1:0-25000 GCA_028583415.1 Protea cynaroides | reverse complement strand
ATAAGAAGGATCATAATGACAAGCTAAGGAATCAAAATATGAAGGTATTGCATTGAGAGTGGAAAAGTCATACGAATACTCGGGAGGTTGCAGTTTGATCGACAACACGAGGCACATGTGTCGACCACATGCCCTCGGGAAGTTTCCAGGGAGGGTGTGGTCGCATGATATGCGACCACACGTATCGACCCCACACCCTGCGGTCACAGAAACTGAGACCACAGGTGCAGTCACACCTGCGACCACTCAGCTTTTGGTGGACTGTTTGATTCCGGGATTAAACCATTGACTGCTGTAATTTGATGAACTTAAACCCTAACTTTGAACTTATAAATTCTTAGGTTTCGAAGAGGTTCAAAAGTCAGTTAAGAAGCTTGTAGAAGATTAAACATTGCTAGCAGGTGAGGGAACAAAACCTAAACTAACTGGCTAATAATAAACTATTTTATTTATTAAGTCCAATGCCATGAGTGATTCTATGCTTGTATGCTAGTAATGTGCATCTCACATGTCATCCAATATTCTTGCTATTACTGCTCATGCATATTTATTTATGTTATTTATAATATGATGATGATAATGATGTTAGGAATAGGCATGTGATTATGTGTGTGTGGTTAGTGTGTTTGATGCGAGTGGAGCATTAGGGGGAGGACGTGACATTGTGGTTCATCCTGGTCACCAGACTCTAGATCTATATCTACTTAAGTCTTGTTCACTGATATCGTCGTATCGCCATTACCTTAGTAGAACTATTACGTCGTAAGGCATCAGGGAGGTGGTCTCGGACCGTGTAGTCTTCGACTCTGCTAGGGGGCCTTAGCTCTATCTCTATGGACTTATTGAGGGATGCTGAGGTGGGGCCTTGGGTACACTGGATGACATTTAGGCTTGATTAGTTTTGAGCCCAATTTGTAAGCCCTCGCTAATAGCGGCTTACGTGTTGGTATAGGTAGGGCATCAGGGGAAGTGTTGGGGGTGTTTGATTTAGACACTCTAGCTCTATCCCTATTCTATGGTGGGTGCATGTGGGATGGCAATGGGGTTTGATCCATCGGACGGATTCACACACTCGTGTATAGAGGTGTGGCGGCCACCAAACCTTTCTATAGCATATTGCAAACCTAAAAACCAGACCAAAGATATGAATTGAATGCATGCATATGTTTGTTGCATTGTTTTGTTTGCTTACTGAGCCATGATCTGTGCTTACACTTTCGACGTCGAATATTTTTAGTCGTTGATGCAGGTCTTACTATTGAAGATTACATGAACATGTCGACATATGGACACATAGCGGCGATAGATGTAGAAGCTATGGAAGAGGCGCATGATCCATCGTGCGAGTGCAATTCATGTATTTTTGATTAGTTTAGTTATTTGGTTATCAAAACATGTAATTGATTAATTATTTTATTTAATGTTTTGAGTTACTTTGGAGATAATTTGGATATTTAATTATGCTATCACTGTTAGATACTCAGTTCATTATTATTAAAGACTTTTGCTATTGTGTATTTACTCTGACTATGCTTGTGGAATGTATCTAGTTTAATCGGATGGGCACGACCTATACGAGATCCTAGTTGAACGGTTGGTTTTCTTGACGGTTCATCACACCGCTGGTTAGACTAGATTTGGGGTGTGACACCCACAGCCACTATTGTTGTCATACCTTGATTCTGGACTAACCAGTGGTGTAATGAACTGTTATGAGAACCAATGATTCAAACCAGGATCTCGTGTAGGCCGTGCTAATCATGTTAAACCAAAATACATTCCACAATAATAATCAGAATAAATAAATAATTAACAAATAAATAGCAAAATTTTTTATTAATAATGAACTGAGTATCTAATAGTGATAATAAATAGGTAAATCCAATTATCTCCAAGTAACTCATGACATAACATAAAATAATCAATTACATGTTCAAATAGTTAAAAATAGCTAAACTAATAAAAAACACATTGGTTGCACTCGTACGATGGGTCATGAGCTTCCTCCATAAATTCTACGTTCATATGTCAACGCATTCATATAATCCACAGTAGGACTTGCATCATCAACTAAAAATATTCGACGTTGAAAGGGTGAGCACACATCACGGCTCAGTGAGTAAATAAAATAATGCACAAACATATGCATGAATTCAATTCATATCTTTGGTCTGGTTTTAAGTTTACAATTGTGCTATAGAAAGGATTGGCGGCCACCGCATCTCTACAACGAGTATGTGAATTTGTCCAATGGATCAAACACCATTGTCGTCCCACATGCACCCACCATGGAATAGAAATAGAGCTAAAGTGTTTGAATCACACACCGCCAACGCTTCCCCTGATGCCCTATCCATACCAATACGTAAGCCCCTTTGGCGAGGGCTTGAAAACTGGGCTCGCAACTAACCAATCCTAAAGCCATCCAATGTATCTAAGGCCTTACCCCAGCATCCCTCAATACGTCAATAGAGATAGATCTAAGGCGCCCTGATAGAGTCAGAGACCACAAGGTCCGAGACCACCTCCCTTGATGCCCTACGAGTAATAGTTCTACTAAAGTAATGGAGATACGATGATGTCAGTGAGCAAGACTTGAGTAGGGATAACCAGGCCAGAGACCATAATGCCATGTCTTTCCCTTGATGCTCCACTCACATCTAGCACACTAACCACACACACAATCACATGCCTATTCCTAGCATCATCACCATCATGTTATAAATAGACAGAAGTAAATATGCATGAACAGAAATAACAGTAATATTGGATGACATGTGTGATACACATTACAAGCATACAAGCACAAAAGCATTCATTGCATTGGACAAATAAAATAAAACAATTTATTATTATCCAATTAGTTTAGGTCGTGTTCCTTCACCTTGTAACGATACTCGATTTTCTCTAAGCCTTGTAAATCACTTTTGAACTACTTGAGAACCTAAGAAATTTATGAATTTTAAGTTAAGGTTCAAGTTTATTAAGTTACAATAGTCAGAAATCTAATATGGAGTCAAACAAACTTCCTCAAATTGGGTGGCCGCAGGTATGGTTGAACCAGTGGTCTCAGTATTTGCGACCAGAAGACGTTTGGTCGATATGTGTGGTCGCATATCGTGCGACCACACATGCGACCATACCTTCTCTAGGATCTTCCTAAAAGTGTGTGGTCGATCATGTGATCACTCTGTGGTCGACCATAGCTGCGAGTCGATTCCTTGGTTTATATTTAAAGTCCTTCCTATGATCGATCTATGGCCTTAAATTCATAATTTTTGCAAAGTTATCCACCCTAACCTATTCTCCATGGATCTCCCTTGAGTTTTTGTCCATGGGGTCACATGGCTGAGATCCCACATTCATTCCACATCTAAATTTACAATTAGAAAAACCCTATACTATGTGATCTACTTTTACAAAGATGATTTCTTACCTTGGCCTTCTGTAGCAAGCTAAATCCTTCCTTCCTCTCAGCTTGCCTCTTCAGATCACTTTCTCATTCTCTTCCTCTCTCTTTTTCTCTCTTAGGTTTAGAGTTACAATTTGAGTTCTAAAAGAGTGAAAGAGGCTAAGGGACGTCCTTTATATAGAGAAAAAACCTCCATATAGAGTTTTCCCTCAACTAGGAAAGAGATCCCTTAGATTAGGAAAGTTTTCAAAATTCAAAGTCGGTCTCATCATCATGCTGTCTCACATATGGTCGCAGAATCCGTCGACTACACGTCCCAAATATGAGACCACACGTTGAATTTTGAGTGGTCTCACTTTCCTAAGGTGTCATCGACCATACCAACTCAGGTATGGGACCACACACTCTAAATTAACTGGTTTTAGGTCGATTTACATACCTAGCCTTGTAGTTTCTTCACGCACTTGGTCCACTCGATCCGACCATGATAGGAAGACCTGACACGACATGGTAAGACAGGGTTAGTAGTATGCGGGTCTTACAATTGTGATCTCTTTATCGGCATCCATAGCAGAGGAGAAGGAAGATCCACTGGAATGACTGTGGAAGGCTCCAACCCAAGAATTGTCACAAGTAACAGTCGAAAATCAATCGTCTGCAAAAGGTATGAATCAAATCTTAACTCCCTTGGTTATTTTTCTCATTGTGTTCTAGATATTTGTATGTGGAGATAAGGTTATACAATGAAACCATGTCAAAATATTTTTTAACACCGATTAGCTTATCAAAACCAGTTACATAGAACCGTCTCAATTTACACCTCTATTCATATGCATGGCCTTTATTGGTGTAGGGGTCCAATTTGTGCAAGACAATATGGCATGCTCTCGTTACCTCTTATGGTAGGATATGCCTCCGTTGATCTGTTCTGACAATACATGTTAATGTCTCTTACTCCCCGTTAGTCAAACCACTTCGAGGTTCAATGCTTCTTGGTATTCTTTTCGGTGGGTAGACCAGCCTTGTACAAGGTTATGGTGCGAGCCAACCCATGCTTATAGGGTTGGATTATCTCTTGTTGCTAGCTGGAGTCCTTTCAGTTGTGATCCAATGGCTTGAGTCACTAAGTGTGCCTAAAAATACATTGGTATGTGTGCCGAGTGAACTTCAACTACTGAATCATAGGGCTGTTGGTTGTAACAACATGAGTTTCATATTATTGGGGGACTGAACATAGAAACAATGCTATGATTTTCCCCTTTAGAAGAAAAGCTATGAATTATGTAAGTGGCTTCCTTGGGATGTGTGAGTTGGGAGGGCCGATATCTATGGGCCCAAAACCTTGGACGAACCCAAATCTGTTGGGCCAGTATTTGAGCCAAAGTCCAGCTAACGAGTTGAAAGTCTAGGCCAAGATTAGCCTAACATTATAGGTAGAATTTGGGACATCTTACGAGCCCATGACCAAAGAATCTGGTTCCTTTCCAAACATGGCCCCATGACCCATCACGATCCATGGAATGTGGGACCTACCTTTTGATTATAGGTCCATTGGACATGGATGGTTATGGGTCTTGGAAGTGTACCCATATTCTGGGGCAGGAAGATTGCCAACAAGTATGATCCCACAGGCTTTTCTAATTTGGTTGAATGTGAAATTTGTAAGTTTCAGTCATGATTCAAGTGCTCGGATTTGGGATTCAGATTAGTCGCTAGCGATCCTGATTCAATCCCAAGTCAGATTGGGTTTGACTCGGCCAAAAATCAAGAGAATCGCTTCCTACTTGTGGAATCTATAAATTGACTTGGCATGCTAAATGGGGTTTGCCCCGACTTGTCCGATTCGTGCCCTAAAACCATGATTACAATGAAATTTTGATAGGAAAGTTGACATAATTTGTAGTAGATTTTACCAAAGGGTAACTTCATAGGTCTTCATTGTCTTATACGATAAATAGTTATTTAATTCTCAGAATTATTCACGAATTATTTTTTTGAACCAAATAATTCTTCCGAATTCGAATTATATTCAAAGATTTGGAAAAATTCTCACTTTTTTGTTCTAGAGATAAATATCATGAATAATTCTTCCGAATCCGAATTATACTGAATAATTTGGATGCTTAAAAAACCATTAATACTATCCTAGGGGATGACTTAACACCTTAATTACCATTCTCAAATAAAGTTTTCTAAAAATAAAAAATAAAAAAAAACTTAATGCCTTAATTATTTGCATCTTTTTCAATCTAGGACTAATTATGAGTCTAAAAATCACACCATAATACAAAACACATCATTAATTTCATTTTCTTTTCATTTGCAAGATTAAATATGAGTATGAAAATCAAATCATAATACAAAGCAAATCATTAATTTCATTTGGTAATATGGAATTAAATATGTAAGACCCATATCATACTAACCCGGTCTTACCACCTTGTATCAAGTCTTCCTATCATGGTCGGACCAAGCGAACCAAGTACGTGAAGAAACCACAAGGCTAGGTATTTAATTGAACCCAAAATCATTTAATTAGGAGCATATGGTCGCATACCTAAACAAGTGGGGTCGACCAGACCTCAGAATAATGAAACCATTGGAGTCTGGGATGTGTGGTCATAGATTTGGGACGTATGGTCGATGGATCCTGCGACCCCATGTGCGACCACACGATGGTATAATTGACTCCAAAATTAAGAAACATTTCTAATCTGAAGAGGGTTCTTTTCTAATCAAAGTAAGACTCTATATGGAGGGTTTTCCTCTATATAAAGGACGTCCCTTAGCCTCTCTCACTCTTTTAGAACTCAAATTGAAACCCTAAGCCTAAGAGAGAAAGAGAAAGGAAGAGAAGGGGAAGAAGGAGATTTGGAGAAGAAGCTTGGAGAGGAAGGTTTTGTAGAGAAAAGTTCTATCTCTCTATAGCAAGCTTAAGGTATGGACATGACTCTATGGGGTAGATTAGATAGAATAAGTTCTTTTTAAGTTGATGTATTAAATCTAATGTAATGATTTCAATTATGGAATTTCTAAGAAAAACCATGAGAAAATAGGTTAGGAATAATTGATAATGAGAAACTGTAGATAATGGCCATAGGATAACCATAGGATGAACCTAGGTGATGAGCCGAGGAATCAACTCAGGAAGAATTTGGATTGAGATGAAAAATTGACCAAACATCATGTGGTCGCAGCCTGTAGTCGACCACAGGGTGACTAGAGGGTCGACCACAGCTATTCGAGAAGTTCCCAAGAAAGGTGTGGTCACATGGTGTGGTCGCATAAAATGCGATCACAGGGTTTGACCACACAGTGTGTGGTCTTATATATTGCGACTACAGGGTTCGACCACACGGGCGACCACACGATAAAAACAAGCATATTTTGAGACCAAACAAGGTTTTTGATTATTGTAACTTGGTAAACTTGAACCCTAACTTAAATACATTAATTGTTTAGGTTCCTAATAGATTCAAAGTAACTTTCAAACTTTGGGAGAGGAACAAACATCGATCAAAGGTGTGGGAACAAGACCTAAACTAATTGGATAATAATAAACTGTTTACTTTATTGAGTCCAATGCCATGATGGATTCTATGCTTGTATGCTTGTAATGTGCATCTCACATGTCATCCAATATTTCTACTATTACTATTCATGCATATTTAATTCTGTTTATTTATAACATGATGATGATGATGATGCTAGGAATAGGCATGTGAATGTATGTGTGTGGTTGGTGTGTTGGATACGAGTGGAGCATCAGGGGAAGGACATGACATGGTGGTCTTTGACCTCATCACCAGACTCTAGCTCTATCTCTACTCAAGTCTTGCCCACTGAAATCGTCGTATCGCCATTACCTTAGCAGAACTATTACGTCGTAGGACATCAGGGGAGGTGGTCTCAGACCGTGTGGTCTCTGACTCTGTCGGGGGGCCTTACCTCTATCTCTATGGATGTATTGAGTGATGCTGGGGTGAAGCCTTAGATACACTATTTGGCATTAGGGTTGGTTAGTTGCAAGCCCAGTTTGCAAGCCCTCACCAATAGGGGCTTACGTTTTGGTATGGGTAGGGCATTAGGGGAAGTGTTGGTGGTGTTTGATTCGGACACTTTAGCTCTATCTCTATTCCATGGTGGATGCATGTGGGACAAAAATAGTGTTTAATCCATTGGGTAGATTCATACACTCATGTATAGAGGTGCGGGGGCCACCAAACCTTTCTATAGCATATTGCAAACTTATAAACCAGACCAAAGATATGAATTGAATGCATGCATATGTTTGTTGTATTGTTTTGTTCACTCACTGAGCTCCAGTTGGAGAGCTGACCTTCGTGTGCAAAATTCTTTTTAGTTTCTGATGTTGCAGGTGTTACGGTTGAAGATTATATGAATATGCCAATGTGTGGACATGCAACGGCTATGGATGTGCAAGCTATAGAGGACGAATATGGCTTGTTAAGCTAGTATTTCAACTATGTTTACCCTTAGTGGTTAAATTTCATATTGTGATACTTATAATCAGTATTAATTATGTTTTGGTTACTTGAAGATAACTTGTTAAATATTTAATTATCACTGTAGACTCTCAGTTCATTATTAATAAGACTTTCGCTATTTATTCAATTATCTCTGATTGTCACTTTGGAATGTGTTTCGATTTAACATGGTTGGCATATCCTATACGAGATCCTGGTTTGAACCGTTGGTTTTTATGTCGGTTCATCACACCATTGGTTAGTCCAAAATTGGGGTGTGAAACTTGGTATCAGAGCTCTCAGGCCTTGCCCATCAAACTTAAATACTTCCACTAGAGTCCATGAACTGAGTTAAGATAAATTAAAAGCATAATAATGTACATATAAAAGGTGGAACCATATGTATACATAGACAGAAAAAGAAAATCTAAATGTATCCTGATAAACAAATAATATAGGGTACGATCTATAAGTCGGGCAGTTGTCTAAGTATACAAAGGATATAGTACAGTAGCAAAAAAAAGCATTTATAAAGCAGAAAATTAGAATACCGAGTTGGTACTCACAAGATGTGAAACTCGATGTATGACAGAGGAAGAAGAAGAATGGCTAGTAATGCCTAAATCCTTGCAAGGGTAAAGGGAAAGATCTCGAACCAAATCCAATAGAGATAGGAGAACCATGGTCATATATCAAATAAGAGTAACTATAAAAGAAGATAAAGCTATACTCCTGGGTAACGTGGAGACTTAGAGTGAGATCTGCCATACGCTGATCCATCATCCGCTGAGCATTAAGAAGAAGTCACAACCTGACCCCACCACTATCTGGGTCTAGAACAGGTAGTGAAAACTCATCTGAGCAGATGCTAAATAATAATAATCAGATTGGAACAAATCAAAGGAGGTAAACAACCAAGCCACTTCAGCTAATCTAACTAGACTACCAAGTGCCTTGGCTACGGTTGTAATAAACTTGGCCTAAAAAAATGCAAGAGCAACAACAGATGAGACCGAATTTGTAAGTTGCCATGGAAATCACTATCCAAGTTGCCAATGCTACACCAACACCTTCGGATCAAATCAAGTACGATACCGATTAGTAATAACACTGTACCCCCAGCACATGTTAGCTGTAACACAGTGCCTACCATACCGTAGGTCCCAGTAATGCACACCCCAGTGTAGAAGCTTAATGCACAACAAGCAGTGCATCAAGGTGGTTACCCTTATTAACCATCGATGTATAGGATAGCTGCATCATGGCAAAATGATCCAACAAGGATTGAAGAATGTCTTCTGAAGATGAAGCCTCGAACGTTTTCGACAAGGGATCAAATCTATTGTGGCCATATAACTAGAGAGGTATATGGGATGCGGTGCATTATTGACTTACTCTTATGATTATAGAGGATGCACATACTTGATTCCAATTCTCGTACCTTGACAGAATACCTTCTTGATTCAACCTGTCAATTGGAGTTATAGATGTTATTTTCTTATAATTGGTCCTGATTATACCAATTTAAGCTACTCTCATGATCGATAACATAAATAAAGATATCAACTGAATGAATAGTTAAAGGTTTAATCATTTTGAACGTACATCTTTTTTATTTATACCTGATTTATTGATGTACCAATACTTCTCCAGATTTACTCTTGTAGTGCCTTGACCAATGACATTATATACTCAATAGAACCTATAACCATGAGGTTAAGAACTATTAAACCTCTATTTTCATATATTCGGACCACCGTGCAACCTAATGACCTTTTGATGCTGGTTGGATTACCATTGATTTACTCCTGGTCCTTTAAACCTAAGTTTACTAGATAAAACAAGTGTTCATCATTATACTGAATTCGAAAGAAGGAAGTGAATCACTTTTGGATAAACATTCTGATTCTTATATTTTTCGACCTTCTTTGATAAAGATACTTAGTTAATAAGGGAATTATTGAAGGTAATACAATTAAATTCAGATTAGATGCTATAGCCAAGAGATCTCAGATGACGTAATGGAGAATCTATTTTGAGATTACTGAATGGATGGGTAGGAGTCATGGTTTGTAAAAGAGTACATGAGCAAGAAGTGAAAACTTCCAAGAGCAGCTAGTAAATAGTAGATAACGCTTGAATAGAATTAAAGATGGCTATATGGGTATGAAGTTTGACAAGGAAGAAGATTTCTAAAGACATATCTAAGAGTGGACGCAAGTATGAAATCAAAAATGGTGACATTGATAGTATTGAGATTCGTACAAATAATACTGAGTTATGCCCAATGTTAAATGAAATGATTAAGTAAAGACCAAGAAAGTTTGGCAGAATTAATGAAATTATAAGCATATACCCTAATACTTATAGGTAGACTTGGGATATGAAGTAACAATCACAAGATACTTGTCGAGGTATATGATAGAGAGATCAGGGTAAAATAGCAATGAAAAAAGAGGTGTAAGCTAATGAGATTTTTGGGATATGAGATTATTGGCATTAGTTTTTGAAAAACTAAGAGATAAAAGGGGATTAGATGTGTTCATTAAGACCTTTAAATCAAATTTTGATAGTTCAAGCCCTTTTGGACTAGATGTTGTGATTGATAAGTGTAATAAACAATGTTCGAATCGTATGGATGGATGAAATTTGGATGCAACCTAATTGACTTGAGATGACAGACTTTGACGTCATTTTGAGGATGGATTGATTGTCTCAACACTCTATAAAGTTGTTATGTGCATGGAAGAGGTTGTCATTCAAGAATGAAAACTGCACATAATTTGGTTTTATTGGAAGCATATTGCTTAGGAAGCAGAAGCTCATCCTCTCTGCACTTAAGACGAAGAGATGCTTTGAAGAGAAAGGAGTTGGATATATGGTATCTATGGTATATGTTACCAAAGAAGCACCACAGATGGAAGATATTTTTGTGTTGCATAAATTTTCTGATGTGTTTCCAGGAGACTTACCTGGGTTACCATCCGATCGTGCGGTCGAGTTCATCATCGACTTGTTACCAGGGATGGCACATGTATCAAAGACACCCTATAGAATAGCTCCTACAGAGTTAAAGGAATTAAAGACTCAACTATAGGATTTATTAGACAAAGGTTCTAATCAGCCAAGTACTTCATCACAAGGAGCGCCAGTGCTATTCGTGAAGGAGAATGATGGTAGTGTTCGCCTATGTATAAACTACTAATGTCACACCCCAATTCTAGCTGAACTAGAAGTATGAGTAAACCATCACTGAACCAACGATTCACACCTGGATCTCAATAAGACTGTGTCCACTCATACAAACCAATACACATAACCATAATCAGAATACAATAAAATACAGTGGAAGTCTTAAATTAAAATGAACTGAGTACTTCTATTGATAAATAAATTATCCAGTTATTCAAAATACCAAAACATAAATAATTATCCTTACATCCCAATTATAAATCCAACTGAAAATAAATAAAGAAACAAAACCAACATCCTCGAGGTACATAAAGAAAGGGCAGTCGCATGAAACGTCATGCTCGTCCTCTCCTGCTTGCACTTCTAAAGCAGCAACACCTCCATACGCCGGAACATCCATGTAGTCCTCCATAGTATAACCTGCACCAACATCTAAAAACATGTATATATATACAGAGTAAGCTCACAACTTAGCTCAATAAGACAATCAGACAATGCAACAAACATATGCATGAGTAACATTTACATTATGGTCTGGTTTAAGTTTGCAATGTGCTATAGAAAGGATTGACAGCCACCACACCTCTATATACAAGTGTGTAAAGACACCCAATGGATCAAACACCACTGTCGTCCCACATGAACCCACCATGGAATAGAAATAGAGCTAAAGTGTCCGGATCAAACACCGCCAACACTTCCCCTGATACCCTACCCATACCAACATGTAAGCCCCTATTGGCGAGGGCTTGCAAGCTGGGCTTGCAACTAACCAATCCTATATGTCATGACAGTAGGCCCTACCCCAGCACAGCTCCCTACGACATTGAAATAGAGCTAGAGTCTAGTGGCCAGGCCGGAGACCACAGTGCCACTTCCTCCCCCTGATACCCTACCCACACCAAGCATGCTAAGACAAAATGATACAAAAAGGTGCTAGTGTGAGGAATGATCCCAAACCCCAGGCCCTTCCTATTCTACACACCAACAAAAACAATCACATGCCTAACAGTCACATCCTAGCATAGCGAGTATGCATGAACAATAATAATAACTGAAAGTAAAGGATGACATGCGAGTATGCACAAACATCAGTCCACAGAATCATAGTTATTAACAACATTTTACTATTATTAAATTATTAGGGTTTAGCTCCGATTCCCTCACCTGACCCTTGTTTGATAGCTTGCTCCGCATCACAGAATCCAAACTCTCTATCACAAAGTCCTACACGATGTTAGGGTTGAATTAGAATACTTTTCTTAAGGTTTACGTTGGTCGGAAAACCAACTGGGTCAAAAACACTCCTCACAGAGCAGACCGGTCGCAGGTACCGGCCACGGCACTGTGGGGGAAGGTGCCACCAGTATGGTCGACCAGTCTCCACAGACCAGTCTCTGGGAGATAACGGTCGTAGGTACCGGTCGCATAGGGTGAGACAGGTATGGTCAACCGGTATGTCTCTGAAAGACCATACATCCGGTTCTCGCCTTTCGTTGGTCACCCCCTATTGATTCTAGGTTTTCTCCTATACATTCTAGGTCTGAGCACTGAGTTAGAGTTGTTTCCAACTCCATTCAAGTCCTAATTTCAATGGTCTTCAACCTAGAACTTGAATCTAGGGTTTACCGACTAGATTAGGGTTTGACAGCAAAACATGGTTTAAATCAATACCTCGCTTTGCATGGTATTGATCCAGTCATGACTAACCATTCTAGAATGCTTAATGTAGAGGAGGTTTAAGCACTTACCATTGGTTCGCGGTAGAGTGTTCTTCGTCCAACGGCAATGGTGGCTCTTCCCTCTCCTTCCTAGCTTCTTCTTCTTCTTCAATCTCTTTCTCCTCTCTAGGGTTTGTGAAGATCAATGAAAGAGATTTTAGGAAGTTTAGGAGCCCTTATATAGGCTAGGGTTGAGTTTAGGAAGCCTCCTAACATTAAGAAAGTCGTTCGGTTCAAAATTTGAAAAGTGGGACCCGCAGAGATCCATTTTCGGATCTAAGTGGTCTGCTATGCAGGCCATACCGGTCGACCGATACCATAGACCGCTACCATCGACCGGTATGAAAATATCACTCTTAATTCTGGTCCGTTTTCATACCTGGTTGTCACTCACTCATCCCGTCTCGCCCGGTGATGATTGGAAGACCTGTTACAACATGAATAAAAGGTTTAGATCGGGTTCATGGAGTGCGGGTCTTACAACTCCCCCACCTTTAAAATAAATTTTGGCCTCGAAATTTGAATGTACCTTGGTCGTTGAAAAGGTTAGGGTATTCCTTTCGCATTGTGTTCTCTTCCTCCCAAGTGATTTCTTTTACATCTTGACTTTTCTAATGCACCTTCACATATTGGATATCCTTGCTTCGGAGATGTTGTACCTTTCGGCTTATGAGCATCACAAGTACCACTTCAAATATCAAGTCCTCTGTCAAATCTAGTGGGTCTACTGTCAAGATGTGCGATGGTTCCCTGACATACTTCTTCAATAAAGAAACATGGAACACATCATGAACGCTTGACATGGATGGTGGTAGAGCTAGTTGATATGCCACATTACCACGTCTGGTCAAAATCTCGTATGGTCCTATATACCTGGGGCATAGCTTTCCCTTCTTACCAAACCGTTTCAGACCTCGCACAGGTGTTATCTTCAAGAAAACCTTATCACCCACTGTAAACTCCAAATCTCAATGTCGATTATCTGTATAGTGCTTTTATCGAACTTGAGCTGTCTTCACTCTTTCTTTAATTTGATCAATCACTCGATAAGTTTCTTCGACGAACTCCCCCTTCTTTTTTTCCCCCCCCTTCCCTCCTCCTCCCTTCTTCTCCTTTTTTTCCTTTCTTTCCTTTTCTTCCCCTCTTTCCCCTTTTTTTTTTCCCTTTTCTTTTTTTTTCTTTTTTCTCTCTACCCCTTATCCTTCTCCCCCCCCCCCCCCCCTCTTCCCCTTTTAATGAGACCCCCCCCCCCCCCAACTTTTTCCTCCTTTTTTTTTTTTCTTCTTCCCCCCCCCCCCTTTAATTATGAATTTAATTTTTTATCTTTTCCCTTGTTTCCCTTTGCTCTCTCCCCCCCTTCCGTATTTATAAAGAAAGCGCCCCCCCCTGTCCTTTCCCCCCCCCCCCCCATTCTTTTTGGAATGGTGTGATGAACCGCTAATAAACCAACAGTTCAACCGGAACCTCAAATAGATCGTGTCCGTTTTGTTTAAACCATACACATCCACAACAATAATCGAGTAAATACACACAATAGCGGAAGTCTTAAATATTAAATGAACTGAGAATCTAAATTTGATAAAATAAATAATTTAACCAATTATTTCCAAAAAGACTAAGACATAAACTTAAATAATTAATTCAAATACATTGTCTGTATAATCCAAATAAAAGTCTAATCGAAAACACAGGAGTTGCACTCGCATGTCGAATCATGCGACTCCATCATTACTTCAACGTCCATCGCCGTAGCTTTCCAGTATACAGGAGCATTTAGATAATCTTCAACAGTGGTACCTGCATCATCAACTAAAATATTCGACATCGAAAGGGGTGAGCACACATTACGGCTCAATGAGCAAACAAAACAATGCAACAAACATATGCATGCATTCAATTCATATCTTTGGTCTGGTTTATAAGTTTGCAATGTGCTATAGAAAGGTTTGGACGCCGCCGAGATACACGAGTGTGTGAAGCCGCCTAATGAATATCGGCATTGCCGTCCCACATGCACCCACCATGGAAACAGTGTACCCAATGGGTATCGGCATTAAAGTACCACATGCTCCCATACCAACACATAAGCCCCTATTGGCGAGGGCTTGCAAATTGGGCTCGCAACTAACCAATCCTAATGTCAAACAGTGTATCCAAGGCCTCACCCCAGCATCCCTTAATACGTCCATAGAGATAGAGCTAAGGCCCCCCGACAGAGTCAGAGACTACACGGTCCGAGACCACCTCCCCTGATGCCCTAGGACGTAATAGCTCTGCTTAGGTAATGACGATACGATGATGTTAGTGGACAAGACTTGAGTAGAGATAGGGCTAGAGTTTAGTGACCAGGACACACCACGATATCACGTCCTCCCCCCGATGCCCCACTCGCATCAAATACATTAACTACACACAAACATTCACATGCCTATTCCTAACATCACCCTCATCATCACGTTATAAATAAACGAAATTAAATATGCATGAACAGTAATAGCAGGAATATTGGATGACATGTTAAATGCACAATACACACATACACGCATAGAATCAATCATGGTATAGGACTCAATAAGTAAAAATAGCTTTTTATTATCCAATTAGTTTAGGTCTTGTTCCCTCACCTGATGCTTGTTTGATAGATTGCTCCGCATTACAAGGTCCAAACGTGCTATCACAAGGTTCTACACGATATTAGGGTTTAGTTAGAATAGGTTTACGTTGGTCGAAAACCAACAATGACAAAACACATCTCACAGAGCTGACCGGTCATAGGTACTGGTCGCAGCACTGTGGGGAAAACCTGAGACCGGTATGGTCAGCCGGTCCCCACAGACCAGCCCCCAGAAGGTACCGGTCGCAGTACCGGTTGCACAGGGTGCAACCGGTATAGTCGACCGGTATGTCTCTAGAAGACCATACGTCTGGTTCTCGACTGCCGTCGATCATCCTACACATACGTCTGGTTCCCCTATTGATCCTAGGGTTCCTCCTACACATTCTAGGTCTGAGCACTGACTTAGAGTTGTTTCTAACTCCATTCAAATCCTAGCTTTGACGGTCTTCTTCCTAGAACTCGAATCTAGGGTTTACCGACTAGATTAGGGTTTGTCGGCAAAAATAGGGTTTATATAGGTTAGGTTTAGGTTTAGGAAGCCTCCTAGGATTAAGAAAGTCCTAGGGTTTGGAATTTGGAAAGTAGGACCCGTAGAGATCCGGTTCCGGATCATCGTAGTCTGCTGCGCAGGCTATACCGAACGACCGGTACCATCGACCGGTATGAACAAAATTCAAACTTAAATGGTCTGTTTTGTACCTGCTTGTCATCCGCTCGTCCCGTCTGGCCCGGTGATGATTGGAAGACCTGTTACGACATGAATTAAAGGTTTAGATCGGGTTCATGGAGTGCGGGTCTTACAACTCCCCCTTCTTATAAAAAATTTCATCCTCAAAATTGTACATACCTTCCGAGTCGAAAAGATGAGGGTATTGCTTTCGCATTGCATTCTCTTCTTCCCATGTGATTTCTTCTATATCTCGGCTTCTCCAGGTGACCTTAACATAATAGATATCACGGTTGCGTAGTCGTTGAACCTTTCGGCTGGTGATTTCAGTTGGTGCTACTTCAAATGTCAAATCATCAGTCAAATCAGGTGGATCCACTATCAAAATGTGTGTTGGGTCTCTGACGTACTTCTTCAATAATGAAACATGGATTACATCATGCACGTTTGACATAGACGGTGGTAGTGCTAGCTGATAAGCCACCTTTCCACGTTTAGCTAGAATCTCATATGGCCCGACATATCTCGGACTAAGCTTCCCTTTCTGTCCGAACCGCTTTAAACCTTGCATAGGTGATACTTTCAAGAACACCTTATCACCTACGACAAATTCAAGGTCTCGGCGTTGAGTATCTGCATACTCTTTCTGACGATTCTGAGCCGTTTGTACTCTTTCCTTGATAATGTCGACTACTCGACATGTCTCTTCAACAAATTCAGGTCCAACAATACTATGTTCTCCAATTTCATTCCAAAACAACAGAGTTCGACACTTCCTACCATACAGTGCTTCATAGGGTGACATCTGTATAGTAGCCTGATAGCTGTTGTTATACGCGAACTCGATCAATGGTAGTTTTCATCCCATGATCCTTTAAAATCAATTACACAAGCTCGAAGCATGTCTTCTAAAATCTGAATGGTACGCTCCGACTGTCCGTCTGTCTGAGGATGGAATGTGTACTGAACTTCAACGTTGTACCCATAGCCTTTTGCAATCCTTCCCAAAACTTTGAAGTAAATCGTGGATCTCTGTCGGACACAATGCTTTCAGGTACACCGTGTAGTCTGACAATATTATCCAGATACAACTTAGCTAACCTCTCCAGTGTATACTGAGGTCTTATAGCTATAAATCGAGCTGTTTTAGTTAGACGGTCTACAATCACCCAAACCGCGTCAACTACTCGGGGAGTCAATGGTAACCCGGTGACGAAGTCCTAGTGATGCCGTCCCATTTCCATGCTGGTTCGGGTAATGGCTGTAACAGTCCTACAGGTCTTTGTCGTTCAGCCTTCACCCTCTGACAATTTAGGCATTGAGACACGAATTTAGCTACATCTACTTTCATTCCTCTCCACCAATATAATTTCTTTAAATCATGATACATCTTTGTACTTCCAGGATGTACCGAATAGGCGGTGGTATGAGCTTCCTTCATTAGTCGGTGTCTAATGTCCAAATTTTCTGTTTCAGGAACACATATTCTTCCTTTGTACTTCAGTACCTTTTCATCGTCCAAGGCAAACTCAGGGATAGTCCTACCTTTTTCAATGTCCTCTTGTACCGTTCTTAGATAAGGGTCTGATTTTATAGTGGCTTTCAATTCATCTATTATATCAGGTACAATCTTCAGTGTTACGAACATATTTGAAATCCGATGAATAAACCCTTGGTTGGTTGATTCACCTGGTGCATCTATCACAAATTGCTCATTACCAAGATTGAATACTTTTCTTGTAGCACACATTGCTGCAGTCGTGTTAACCTCCTCTTGGGATTTTATCATTGCTTTTCTGCTTAACGCGGCAGCAACTACATTAGCCGCTCTTGGATGATACTAGATATCACAATCATAATCCTTTAATAATTCCAGCCATCTTCTTTGTCGCATGTTCAATTCCTTCTGATTAAAAAGATAAGTGAGACTCTTATGATCTGATTTAATCTGAAATTTTTCTTCGTACAAGTAATATCTCCATATCTTGACAGCATGTACTACTGCCGCTAATTCCAAGTCATGAGTGGGATAATTCTTCTCATGTGTTTTCAGTTGTCTTGAAGCATATGCAACTACTTGTTCTCCTTGCATAAGTACACATCCTAAACCCAATCCAGATGCATCAGTGTATAAAACAAATGGTCGTCCTGGAATAGGAATAGTCAAGATGGGAGCAGATATCAATCTTGCCTTCAATGTTTGGAAACTGTTCTCACATTTGTCAGTCCAAATAAACTTCTCGCCTTTCTTAGTCAAACTAGTAAGCGGTACGGCGATCCTGGAGTAGTCTTCCATGAATCGTCGGTAATACCCAGCTAGACCTAGAAAACTTTTAATTTCTGCAACACTCTTCGGTGCTTTCCACTTCACAATGGCTTCAATCTTTCTGTGTTCCATTTTAAAACCAATTAACTAAAAAAACAAGGAAAAAAAAAATTACAAAAATTAGCCAAAACTCACATTTTGTAAATTTGGCGTAAAGCTTCTCTTTCCGTAATCGCTGCAGAGAGATTCTTAGATTCATAATATAAGTTTCCTTGTCCTTAGAGTCGACCAATATATCATCAATAAATAAAATGACCGACATATCCAACATATCATGGAATACCCAGTTCATAAGTTCCATAAAAATTACTGGTGCGTTAGTCAATCCAAAAGACATAACCAAAAATTCATAATGTCCATATCTCGTCCTGAATGCTGTCTTGGGAATATCACCGTCCTTAATCTACAACTTATGGTGTCCTGACCGAAGATCGATCTTGGAGAACACTTTGGCACCTTGCAACTGATCGAACAAGTCATCAATCCGAGGCAATGGGTACCGATTCTTGATTGTCAGCTTATTCAATTCCCGATAGTCTATACACAGTCGAACACTACCGTCCTTTTTCTTTACGAATAATAATGGCGCTCCCCATGGTGATATGCTAGGTTTAATGTGACCCTTGTCCAGTTGTTCCAGTAACTGTACTTGTAATTCCTTCAGTTCAGTAGGAGCCATTCTATAAGGTGCTTTAGATACTGGTGCGGCTCTGGGTATCAGATCTATAACAAACTCTGTAGCTCAGTCGGGTGGTAGTCCTGGTAGTTCTTCAGGAAATACATCTGGAAAGTCACGCACAACATCCATATCCTCCATTCATAGTGCTTCCTTGGTGAGGTCGACCATCGATACTAGATACCCAACTCCTCCTTTCTCAAGGCATTTCCTAGCTTTCAATGCAGAGAGGATGAGTTTTCGTTTATGGGGAAGTTTGGTTCCCGCAAAACTAAACTCTGCTCCTTCTTTGACTTTAAATGTCAGCTTATTTTCTGCTCATAATAAGTTTGCAGAATGTTGAGCTAACCAGTCCATCCCCAAGATGACGTCAAAGTCTACCATCTCAAGTTGAATCAAGGTTGCATCCAAAGTCTTCTCATCAATAAGAACTGGACATGGTCCATAACCTTTTTCTAATTCCACTTCTAATCCCATCGGCGATCGTACAAGCAGTTTGTAATCTAAAGATTTGAGGGGTAGATTTAGCTTCTTTCCAAATAATACAGATATAAAAGAATGAGTAGCTCCAGAATCAAAGAGCACTCTGACCGAAATGCCATTAATAGGTACGATACCTGTGATTTGTTTTAATTTAGTCTATATGCTCACACAATGTAACACAAAATGAAAGGTTCAGGTCATACCTGTGACCACATCATGCGATGCGGCAGCATCCTCGGATGAAACAACATAAACTCTTCCTTGCTGTAGTTGCTTTCTGGACTTAGGACACTCCCTTGAAATATGTCCTATTTGATTGCAGTTAAAACACTTTACTCCACTATTTTGCTTTGGTTGCGATGGGGCTGCTGAAGTAGTCTTGACTGTAGCATTGAAGCCTTGAGTACGAAAGGGTTTGAATGTCTTGGTGTCCCTCCATTATAAGAATTCCCATTAGGCCTTTTGATACCCCTATGTTGAGCAAAATAGCTCTCTTTCTGGCTCGACTCTATCACTCGAGCAATTTGTACACCTTCATTGTAGACTTTCTTCTCAAGTCCCAGAGCATGTTCACGAATACTTCCCTTAAGTCCCATGACGAACCTTCGGGTCTTCGTATCTTCCTCTTCCATACTGATTGGTGCAAAGAAGAATAGCTCCTCATAACATTGTTAATATGCATCGACAGTCATCTGTCCCGGATACAAACTCAGGAACCCTCTCTCCATATAATCTCTAAAACTTCTAGGAAAGTACTTCTTAAAAAATGCCTCTTTATATATACCCCAGGTCAATTGGGTGTACTTGGTTAACAGATATGTCCTGGTAGACTTTTACCAATGGTGTGCATCGCCCTTTAGCATAAATGTGCCGCACAACACTTTCTCCTCTTCATTCACTGTCATCATCATAAAGTTTCTTTCCATTTCATCAACCTAGTGTGCTGGCCACAAATGATCTGCTGGCTTGCTATTAAATTCTTTGGGCTTCATCTTCAGAAAATGCTCGACCAGTCTAGAGTGGTCCAGCTGATACGGAGCATAGGCCCCATACATAGGTGGTTAGTACTGATAACCAACTTGAGCTACTTTAAGGTTCTGCACTTTAGCCAGCATGACTGGTGTTTGAGGTGCATGGGGTACCGTGTTATTTTCCTCTGGTACTGTGCTTGCTTGTCCTGTTGGCATCGGTGTCGTATGTGCAGCTAGAAAAACCATGCCTATGGCAGCTTGCATTTTAGATTGCACCTGTTGTATTTGCTGCAGCTGTTGTGCCAATTTCATTACCGTCATAGCCAGATCTGTAGGTGGGGCTAGCAAGTTAGTAGGATTTGTCTGGCCATTAGCCACAGGCGGTGGCATATTCAGATTCCCCTGTGTCTCATGATTTACTTGGCTGTCCTCCTCCGCAGGTGGTGGTGGTGGAATTGGGTTACGTCTTCGTCTGTTCCCTCTTCGCACAGCCACTACCTGTCCTGATGGTGGTAGTGTTAGAGATGATCGCTGGGAGATAAAAGCGATCAAACTACGTCCAGAGCCGTTCTATTTTTTTTTTTTTTTTTTTTTTTTTATTTTTTTTTTTTTTTTTTTTTTTTTTTTTTTAATATTTTTAAAACACCCATATCCCGGAGTGTCACACCCCAATTCCACACTATTCAGAATGGTGTGATGAACCGCTAATAAACCAACGGTTCAACTAGGATCTCAAATAGGTTGTGTCCGTTTACTTAAACCATACACATCCACAACAATAATCAGAGTAAATACAAAATAGCGGAAGTCTCAAATATTAAATGAACTGAGAATCTAAATGTGATAAAATAAATAATTTAACCAATTATTTCCAAAAAGACTAAGACATAAACTTAAATAATTAATTCAAATACATTGTCTGTATAATCCAAATAAAAGTCTAATCGAAAACACAGGAGTTGCACTCGCATGTCGAATCATGCGACTCCATCATTACTTCAACGTCCATCGCCGTAGCTTTCCCGTACACAGGAGCATTTAGATAATCTTCAACAGTGGTACCTGCATCATCAACTAAAATATTCGACATCGAAAGGGGTGAGCACACATTACGGCTCAGTGAGCAAACAAAACAATGCAACAAACATATGCATGCATTCAATTCATATCTTTGGTCTGGTTTATAAGTTTGCAATGTGCTATAGAAAGGTTTGGACGCCGCCGAGATACACGAGTGTGTGAAGCCGCCTAATGAATATCGGCATTGCCGTCCCACATGCACCCACCATGGAAACAGTGTACCCAATGGGTATCGGCATTAAAGTACCACATGCTCCCATACCAACACATAAGCCCCTATTGGCGAGGGCTTGCAAATTGGGCTCGCAACTAACCAATCCTAATGTCAAACAGTGTATCCAAGGCCTCACCCCAGCATCCCTTAATACGTCCATAGAGATAGAGCTAAGGCCCCCCAACAGAGTCAGAGACTACACGGTCCGAGACCACCTCCCCTGATGCCCTAGGACGTAATAGCTCTGCTAAGGTAATGACGATACGATGATGTTAGTGGACAAGACTTGAGTAGAGATAGGGCTAGAGTTTAGTGACCAGGACACACCACGATATCACGTCCTCCCCCCGATGCCCCACTCGCATCAAATACATTAACTACACACAAACATTCACATGCCTATTCCTAACATCACCCTCATCATCACGTTATAAATAAACGAAATTAAATATGCATGAACAGTAATAGCAGGAATATTGGATGACATGTTAAATGCACAATACACACATACACGCATAGAATCAATCATGGTATAGGACTCAATAAGTAAAAATAGCTTTTTATTATCCAATTAGTTTAGGTCTTGTTCCCTCACCTGATGCTTGTGTTGATAGATTGCTCCGCATTACAAGGTCCAAACGTGCTATCACAAGGTTCTACACGATATTAGGGTTTAGTTAGAATAGGTTTACGTTGGTCGAAAACCAACAATGACAAAACACATCTCACAGAGCTGACCGGTCATAGGTACTGGTCGCAGCACTGTGGGGAAAACCTACGACCGGTATGGTCAGCCGGTCCCCACAGACCAGCCCCCAGAAGGTACCGGTCGCAGTACCGGTTGCACAGGGTGCAACCGGTATAGTCGACCGGTATGTCTCTGGAAGACCATACGTCTGGTTCTCGACTGCCGTCGATCATCCCCTATTGATCCTAGGGTTCCTCCTACACATTCTAGGTCTGAGCACTGACTTAGAGTTGTTTCTAACTCCATTCAAATCCTAGCTTTGACGGTCTTCTTCCTAGAACTCGAATCTAGGGTTTACCGACTAGATTAGGGTTTGTCGGCAAAAATAGGGTTTATATAGGTTAGGTTTAGGTTTAGGAAGCCTCCTAGGATTAAGAAAGTCCTAGGGTTTGGAATTTGGAAAGTAGGACCCGCAGAGATCCGGTTCCGGATCATCGTAGTCTGCTGCGCAGGCTATACCGAACGACCGGTACCATCGACCGGTATGAACAAAATTCAAACTTAAATGGTCTGTTTCGTACCTGTTTGTCATCCGCTCGTCCCGTCTGGCCCGGTGATGATTGGAAGACCTGTTACGACATGAATTAAAGGTTTAGATCGGGTTCATGGAGTGCGGGTCTTACAACTCCCCCCTTCTTATAAAAAATTTCATCCTCAAAATTGTACATACCTTCCGAGTCGAAAAGATGAGGGTATTGCTTTCGCATTGCATTCTCTTCTTCCCATGTGATTTCTTCTATATCTCGGCTTCTCCAGGTGACCTTAACATAATAGATATCACGGTTGCGTAGTCGTTGAACCTTTCGGCTGGTGATTTCAGTTGGTGCTACTTCAAATGTCAAATCATCAGTCAAATCAGGTGGATCCACTATCAAAATGTGTGTTGGGTCTCTGACGTACTTCTTCAATAATGAAACATGGATTACATCATGCACGTTTGACATAGACGGTGGTAGTGCTAGCTGATAAGCCACCTTTCCACGTTTAGCTAGAATCTCATATGGCCCGACATATCTCGGACTAAGCTTCCCTTTCTGTCCGAACCGCTTTAAACCTTGCATAGGTGATACTTTCAAGAACACCTTATCACCTACGACAAATTCAAGGTCTCGGCGTTGAGTATCTGCATACTCTTTCTGACGATTCTGAGCCGTTTGTACTCTTTCCTTGATAATGTCGACTACTAGACATGTCTCTTCAACAAATTCAGGTCCAACAATACTATGTTCTCCAATTTCATTCCAAAACAGCAGAGTTCGACACTTCCTACCATACAGTGCTTCATAGGGTGACATCTGTATAGTAGCCTGATAGCTGTTGTTATACGCGAACTCGATCAATGGTAGTTTTCATCCCATGATCCTTTAAAATCAATTACACAAGCTCGAAGCATGTCTTCTAAAATCTGAATGGTACGCTCCGACTGTCCGTCTGTCTGAGGATGGAATGTGTACTGAACTTCAACGTTGTACCCATAGCCTTTTGCAATCCTTCCCAAAACTTTGAAGTAAATCGTGGATCTCTGTCGGACACAATGCTTTCAGGTACACCGTGTAGTCTGACAATATTATCCAGATACAACTTAGCTAACCTCTCCAGTGTATACTGAGGTCTTATAGCTATAAATCGAGCTGTTTTAGTTAGACGGTCTACAATCACCCAAACCGCGTCAACTACTCGGGGAGTCAATGGTAACCCGGTGACGAAGTCCTAGTGATGCCGTCCCATTTCCATGCTGGTTCGGGTAATGGCTGTAATAGTCCTACAGGTCTTTGTCGTTCAGCCTTCACCCTCTGACAATTTAGGCATTGAGACACGAATTTAGCTACATCTACTTTCATTCCTCTCCACCAATATAATTTCTTTAAATCATGATACATCTTTGTACTTCCAGGATGTACCGAATAGGCGGTGGTATGAGCTTCCTTCATTAGTCGGTGTCTAATGTCCAAATTTTCTGTTTCAGGAACACATATTCTTCCTTTGTACTTCAGTACCTTTTCATCGTCCAAGGCAAACTCAGGGATAGTCCTACCTTTTTCAATGTCCTCTTGTACCGTTCTTAGATAAGGGTCTGATTTTATAGTGGCTTTCAATTCATCTATTATATCAGGTACAATCTTCAGTGTTGCGAACATATTTGAAATCCGATGAATAAACCCTTGGTTGGTTGATTCACCTGGTGCATCTATCACAAATTGCTCATTACCAAGATTGAATACTTTTCTTGTAGCACACATTGCTGCAGTCGTGTTAACCTCCTCTTGGGATTTTATCATTGCTTTTCTGCTTAACGCGTCAGCAACTACATTAGCCGCTCTTGGATGATACTGGATATCACAATCATAATCCTTTAATAATTCCAGCCATCTTCTTTGTCGCATGTTCAATTCCTTCTGATTAAAA